>WNHD01000188.1:0-59126 GCA_011057455.1 Ganaspis sp. Gsp50 | reverse complement strand
TGATAATTTTTTATGAATTTTGACGTTTAAAATCACATTTTTTGATATAACTTTTAAAATTTTCTTTTTTTACTGGTAGTTCCTTTTGAAAATAATTTTGATATTAAAAAGCGAGTAAATTGAACTATATTTAGTATTTATATCACCAGAAATTTAAGAAAAAAATTATACTTTTTTATAATTTTGTTTGGCATTATTAACTTTATCTTTATTCACTTTATTTATCTTTATTTATCTTTATTCA
The DNA here is from genome assembly GCA_011057455.1 of Ganaspis sp. Gsp50. NCBI lineage: Eukaryota > Metazoa > Arthropoda > Insecta > Hymenoptera > Figitidae > Ganaspis > Ganaspis sp. Gsp50. The sequence goes on along the minus strand of WNHD01000188.1, from coordinate 58,882 downwards.
CGTTATTTATTAATTTATTTATTAATTTCAGTCGTTAGGAGCACGACCGTTTAGTAAATCGCTTATGACTCCTGCAAATGCAACAGATGTTCAGCAATTTAGTCCTCAACATAAAGCTGCTCTTAATTCTTCTGGGCCTGGTTTGAATCTTCGAACTCCAAGTAGTTTTATCACAAAAAATTCACCAATTCACCAAGCTCATTTTCCATTATCGGAATCAGTTCAACTTCCGTTGACGGAACCACCTTGTCTTCCGTTATCAAATCCTTCCCTTTCTTTAAGAGGATCTTCGTCTCTTCCATCAACTAATACTCCACCTCTTCCATTTTCAGAACCTCCACCTTTTCCATTATCCGAACCTCCACCTCTTCCATTATCCGAACCTCCACATCTTCCATTATCCGAACCTCCACCTCTTCCATTGTCCGAACCTCCACCTCTTTCAGAGCCACCAACAGAAAATTTTAAGCCCCTAAGTTTAGAATCTCTTCGAACTCAAATGCTCGAAAGTTCGGTTGAAAAATCGCCTCAAGGACGTTATCACCGAGCTTTGATTAATGTCCCCAATGACGCTGATTTATCGAAATCGGAGCCAGTCGATGGTTTAAACATTCCTCAGAAATCGAAAGACTTTTATCCGCTTTTAAGAAGCAGGAACGAAGCCACTGGTAGAATTGACACCTTTTTAGAAAAAAGCCAAGAATTTCCTCAAGATCTTGCTGAAAGGATGTTGTTAGAAGCGCTTTTGCCTCCTAGTGCACACGCCAATGATATAATAGGAAGCACTCTCGATGAAAAGGAGTTAATGTTTATACGAGACAAATTGAATTCCATGAACAGTAGTAAAGAAGATGTCGAATTGAGAGGTCCATTCAAAAGCAGAGAACAAGCATTACAAAACAAAGAAATGGAAAAGTTGCTCAATTCTAAACATCAATTTTCAACACGTGCGAGTGAAGCTGCGACGCAGGGTCAGAATTCTCAAAAAGCAGGACTTCTGTGCCATGGAAAAGTGCCAGGTATGGTGTACAAAACAAAAATAAAGAACAAACAAAAAAGGACGAAAAAACAAAAAAAATACTAAAAATATTGAACTAAGAAGTTAAACAAAACTATTAAATGCTAGTACTAAAGTGATAGAAAAATTAATCGATGTTAAATACAGGAAATAAAATTAAATACGCGTCTATACTACTATAAAATAAAATAAAAAATACAGGAAATAAAATAAAAAAATACAAGAAATAAAATTAAACACCCGTCTATACTACTATAAAATAAAATAAAAAAAATACAGGAAATAAAACTAAACACCCGTCTATACTACTATAAAATAAAATAAATTAAATACAGGAAATAAAATTAAATACCCGTCTATACTACTATAAAATAAAATTAAAAAAAATACAGGAAATAATATTAAACACCCGTCTATACCACTAGAAAATAAAATTTAAAAAAATACAGGAAATAAAATTAAATACAGAAAATAAAATTAAATGCAGGAAATAAAATTAAATACAGTAAATATGATTACTAAAAAAAGTTAAATACAGTAAATACAATTCAGTAAATACGATTAAATACAGTAAACACAATTAACTATAAATCGGTTACAAAAGATTTTAATTCATCGCAATTTTGTTTCGCCAGAAATTTTAATTCATCGATATTGTTGTGGAACTGAATTTCAATTATTTACAATTTTAACTGATTTAAAATTATATTTTATATACAATATACAAATAATATTATAATATTTTTAATTTAAAATACATTTAAAATAATCATAAATTTTTTTTACAGGTCCAACGCCAATTCACGAAATACTAAAGGGATCTTTAGCGAACCCGCAGCAGGTTTTTAGTAACGATCAAAAATTGGCATCAGCGTCTTTGATTAATCCTAATCAAAACTTTAATTCACTTTTTAATCAAAACTTCAATTCCCATCATAATGAAAACTTTGATTCCCCTCCTAATCAAAATTTTAATTCCCATCCTAATCAAAACTTCAATTCCCATCGTAATGAAAACTTTAATTCCCTTCCTAATCAAAATTTTAATTCCCATCCTAATCAAAACTTCGATTTCCATCCTAATCAAAACTTTAATTCCCATCCTAATCAAAATTTTAATTCCCATCCTTATTCCCAAAATGCAGAACCTTTGCAAGCAGAATTAAGTAGCTACGGATCTACAGCGCATGTGATAAATTCACAGCAGTTGCACAATCCTATTTTTCCCGAAGAAGCTGTTGGCGGAGCTCCAAAAAACACAGCGGATGTTGATCAACTGGCAGAGGAGCTGGAGAATGCAAATATTGTCCAAACAAAGCAAAATTGTCACAAATGTCAAGAGGAGATCAATGTCGGGGATGTTATTGTCACGGCAGAAAAAGCGAAAAACGAAGTCTGGCATCCCGGATGTTTTGTTTGCACAGTTTGCAACGAACTTCTTGCGGATTTAGTCTACTTTTTCTACAAAGGCCAACTTTATTGCGGAAGAGATCTCGCGACACTGCTCAACATTCAGCGATGCTTTGCATGCGACGAGGTAAACAGGAACAGAAGAAACTTGAAAGAAAAAAAGATTCAATTAAAATTTTTAAACTTTTGTGAAAAGAATATTGTTTCACGACTTTTCTCTTGTCTTAAAAATAATTCAATTCGGATTTCAAAACTGAATTCGACATCGGATTACAAATTTTGAATTTGGTAAAAAGTTAGAATCGAAAGTATTAGTTTATTTATTTTTACAAAAGTATTATTAGTTTATTAATTTTTACGGAAGTATTACTTTATTTATTTTTACAAAAGTATTAGTTTATTTATTTTTACGAAAGTATTAGTTTATTTATTTTTACGAAAGTATTAGTTTATTTATTTCTACGAAAGTATTAGTTTATTTATATTTTTACGTTAACTTATTTAAAATTTACTTTTAGTTAAATACTTTGTTTTTATTAATGTGCATTGTTTTTTGAATTACAGTTGATCTTTACATCTACGTACACTGTTGCCGAAGGGCACAATTACCACGTGAAACACTTTTGTTGTTGGGATTGTGATGAACCTCTGGCTGGAAAACAATACACGTCTGAAAACGATCGTCCTCTGTGTCTTCAATGCTACCAGAAAACTTACGCAAAAATTTGCAATGCTTGTAATAAAGCAATCGCAGCAGATCAACAAGGTGTTGCTATCAAAAACTTGGATTTTCACGTCGACGAAAATTGTTTCTGCTGCTTCACTTGCAAAAAAAGCTTGCTTAACGGCAAAATTGGAATAAAAGAAAACAAGCCATTTTGCAGCAAAGAATGCATCTCCCACTACCAGAGTCAAAAGTCTTGATTTATCTGTAAATAAGCTTAGAACAAAAGCATAATTTAATTTTCTATAATAAAACCGAACTCTGAAATTCAGTCATTTTAATTACTTTTCTTTTACTTTTGTTTTTTTTGCTTCCACGAGAGTAAGCTTTTTTTTAAATTTGTTTTTTAAACACATTTTAATTTTTTAAGCAAATTTAAAATTTTTAAACAAATTTTAAATTTTTAAACAAATTTTAAATTTTTAAACAACTTTTAATTTTTAAACAAATTTTAATTTCTTAAACAATTTTTTCTTTTAGTATTTAACACTAAATTAAAATAAAAAATTACAGAGAAGGAAACAATCGTTTCTTTATACTCTTGTGCCTGAAAATTTGCTTTTATCAATAATTTAACGTCTTTTTGAAACGTTTTTATTTAAATAGTAGAGAAGTGAATATATAGATGAATAGAGAAAGAATATCAATCTATCCGAGTCAATCGGATCCGTTTTTATTTAAACTTTACTTTTCTTTGAAAATTTTTATTTCTAAAACAAAGTCAAGACTTGAGATTGCTTTTATCAATGAGCAATCATTGCTAGAACTTGAGTGATAAAAAGAGTGCAAGAGGTCAGAAATTTATCTTATCTTAAAGTAATAAGAAAAAAAAGATGAGACAACGCACAGCTTGAATAAAGCGTGATGAAATTGACGATTTTCATTATATTTATTTATTTTGTAATAAATGACCATAAGGACATAAACTTATATGTACTCCTGAATTTGCAACAATATAATGGAATTATACAGTTGTACATCTTCCTTTAGAGACTTATACATGACTGATTACTTGACTAAATTAAAATTTAAGAATTTTATAATTATACGACACTTCATAAGTGGACAGAAAGAATTAACACCTGGAAAATAATAGGAGACCCTACCCTTAATCTACGCATGTTGCACTTATATACACTAAAATTGTATTCTTTTGCACGTACATATTCTTGTGCTTGGTTCCACGTACAAATTCAATCAAGCCATTAAATACTTTGTCTGTTTAAAATACGCTAGTACGTAGTTGTTTCTTTTAATGAAATTCAATTTTTTTTTGTTTATATATATATATGCACTGTGATTTTCAGAAAAGTAATAAACTTACATTTCACTTTTTTTTTCTTAATTAAAATATATAATCATTGATGACACATGCCAAAACGCAGAACAAGCTCGACCCATGAAAGCAAGATATTAATGACTTACTTATCAGTCGATTCAGCTTTAGCGATTCAGGGTCTCCTTGAATCAATTTACTTCATTCGGAGTCACTTTCAGTCCTCTTACGAGACTCGCGATTTCGTGAAGCTGAACCAGGTGAATTCTGGCTTTTTCTTGCACGGGTCACACGGCCTAAAACAATGTTAGAGATTGAAAATCGAAAACTTTGATTCAAGTGTACAAAGTAAATGTAATAAATGAAAAAATACAATGAATAATTACAATAAATAAATACAATAAATGAATAAGTAGAATAAATTAATAAATAGAATAAATGAATAAATAGAATAAATGAATAAATAGAATAAATGAATAAATAGAATAAATGAATAAATAGAATAAATAAAATATATGGATAAATACAATAAATGAATAAATAAAATAAACGAACGAATACAATAAATGAAAGAAATTTACAAAAATTAAAAAACGGCTAAAGAAATGTACCTTCACCAGAGGCGGTTTTATTAGATGATGATTCGGGAGCATCACCTATCCTCTCGTTTTGTTCTTTTGCCTTCTTGCATTTTTCAGCCGTAGGTCTGCCTACGACGCCGTTTTTCTCTAAAAGATCCTTCAAACACTTGATGCGTTCGCTGTTAGTTTTACAACCTTCCCAAACGTTTGGATATTTCGCTTTTATTCCCGCCATTTCTACGTATTTTTTAAGGGATTGTATCCTTTTGTCATTTGCAGGGTCCTACAACAAAAAAATCATATTAACATATAGTTATAATCGTAGGATTATTACGCACATGTAGTTATAATCGTAGGATTATTTCGCACATGTAGTTATAATCACAGGATTATTACGCATAACATAGTTATAATCGCAGAATTATTACACATTTTAAAAACACAAGAATGTAAAAATAACTTCCAACATCAACTTACAGTATTTCTCTTTCTTCTCTTCTTCTCCTTTCCACTGTCCTCATCACTGCTGCTCTCATTTTCACTCTCCGAGGTGTCTCCCTTATCTTCTGCCTTTTCATTCCGCTTTGAAGAAGTTCTTCTGGACCTGCTTGACAAAACGACGTCGTCATCGTCGTCAGATTTATCTTTGACCACATTCCTGGTTGGCGGTCGACCACGTTTACGACCACGACCTCTACTGCCAGGAGTCTTGGCTGGTGTCTTTTTAGCTGCAATTTTCTTCTTTTTAGTATGAGGACTGTAGTCCTCGTCACTATTAGAATCATTGTCAGAGCTCTCATCAGATCCGGAACCCTTCACTTTAGTAAAAGATTTTCTTCTCCCCTTTCTCTTAGTTTTCTTCTCGTCCGGCTCGTCATCCTCCTCCTCCTCGTCTTTCGCATCCTGAGAGTCTGCTTTCTCGGCTTCGCCATCAGAAGCACTTGCCTCCAATTCGGAATCAGTAGGCTTTGCCTTTACGATCGTTGTTTTTGGTCTTGATTTCTTCTCCTCTTCTTTCTCGCTCTCTGCGCTCGACTCTTTGTCACTTGCATTTTCAACCGTCATTTCAAGACCATCCACCACTTCAGTATTCTTGCCCAGAGAACGTTTGTGCTTCTCTTCACCTCCTTCTGATTTCCCAGCTTCCTCGGATTTATCGCCCACTTCTCCCGCAGCTTTTTCCGATTTCTAAACAAACACAAAAAATTTAGTATTTTAAGTCACATATCTTTTTTTAATTTTGTTGCTAATCGGATACATTTTTGCTAATCGGATACATTTTTGCTAATCGTAAATATTAAATTAAAGTGTTGAAGATGATGAATCATTAAATTAAATAAAATGGAAAAAACAAAACATAAAATAGGAATGAGTGGACAAGAATTTAAAAACAGATTTTATCAAAATTCGGGATAGAAAATTGTTTCAAATACAATTTGTTTTAAATTTCACCTTTTCATCGGCTTCATCCTGATCGTCTTTAGCCTTGTCGTCGCCAATCGCAGAGTCAGGAGCATCCTGGCTTGTTTCCATCTCATTTTTTTCGTCCTCGGATTTCTCTTCCTGGGATTCTTCTTGTGCTTCCATGTCAGCACTTGATGCATTGTCCATGTTTTCACGATTCTCAGACTCGTCTTCTGAAGATTTTAATTTAGCTTCTCCATTCCCTTGACTATTCTTGTCTTCGTCAACAACCATGGTCGTACCATTTGACTCTGGAACTGCTGAGTTCTCTTCCTTAAAAGTTGATGATTCTTCGTCCATTTCGCTACAAAGTTTCTTGTTCGGCAATTCCAGTTTCTCGTCCTCACGTGCTCTTTTACCCGATAATTCAGCTGATTTCTCAATAATGTCCTTTTGTCGACTAGCGTTGCTCGAAGTCACATCCTGTCCAGTTTCACTGTGATCTGACTCCACCATGATTCAAAAAACCACACCAAAAAAGTGTGTCGATACAGAGATGTAACCGTGGCTAAAACAAAAACAATCTTTTAAAACATTTGCACCCAAAAATGTATAAATTCTAGAAATTCCATTTTGCTAAAGAAATCAAAAATCTGTTTTATCTTTTAGTTTCAATTAAAAAATTGATTAAAACGTAAATGTAAAACTATTTGTAACATTTATATGTTATCTTATGAAATATCTTATCTTATGAAAAATTAATAAAAATAAAAACTATTAAAACTTTAATAACCAATTTTAATAAACTTTAAAAAACAATACCTCCGTGAGTTAATAATGAGAAAAATACTATAAACAAAAAAGAAACAGTTTATACAAAAACAGGTTATAAAAATGGCAGTTGAAGTTTAGTTGTGCAACCCGATTTCAAATCTTCCCGCCATTTTATATCGAGAATCGATTCAAAAGTGAAATCAAACCAACTTCAAGTAATACAAGAAAAAAATTCTCCAAAAAAGGCCAAAAACGACTTCAAATATCAATAAATTACTGGAATGGAGACCTTGAATTGACATAAAAATAGTTTCAATTGTACAAGAATTACCTTAATTAAACAAAAAATCGCTTTATGCGGCACATTTTCAAGAAACTTGGAACATGGAGTCGAGAAATGATAGAATGCGTGGAATATTAATGCTCAATAATTTTAATAGGTCATTAAAGAAACTCCCTCTATGAGAAAGCGTAGATACTGGAAATTATTTCAGAAAATTAATTTTCAGATATGGAAATATCAAGCTTTTTAACATAATTGTGTGAATAGTTTGATTTCGTGGTTTGATTCTTAAGTATTTGTTTCGTCGCTAGAGTGCAGATGACGCCAAAAACATCAAGTTGCGCGTGACCCCGAGATATCGTAAATATGTAAAATATTGGTAAAGCCTATAATGATTGAATGGATGAGATCGAAAAACTGATTAGATGAAAAAAATAATCATGGATCGATGAAACAGACGATGATTACTCATTTCTGCTTGAGTGTTGAATTTGCACCAACTCTATTATCGCGGCAAATTGCAATCGCATCATAACCCTCGCACTATGTTACAAACCAACACGAGCATATATATAGCGACTTGATATTGATAAGCAAAATTCTATCAAGATACCTTTTCCATTATAGAAAATTCTTGTGCAATATCTACGTGTACAATTTCAGGTTGCAAGGCGGGACCGTGATCGGTGAACATGAAGCACAGGGTCAAACTCGGCGTAGCTTGTGATTAATTAGTCGATATCGAATACTAAGTTTTTAGTGAGAAAGTAAAGCCAAAGATTATTAGGGCTGTGGCGTTGCTAGCATAGTATTTCAATGTTTTCCTACCTGCTGAATTCTTAGCGATGTACTTTAGTCACAAAATAATATCCCTTGTCCGTAAATATTTACGTAATTATCACGATTTTATTGGTTCTCGACGTTTGCGCGGGCTGAACGGATGAAACTTATGCGGCCGTTCGCCGGTCTTTTCGTCGATTTTCGTATATTTTCGGCCTGGCGGCATGCGTTGTTCAATCTGGAAACGCGTCGCGACAAACTTTTGGAAAAAAAACAAGTAAAAGTTATACTTACTAAAGATGTTTAACCTTCTTCAACAATGATGATAAGAAATAAGTATTATTTTTCGAAAAATAGAGTCAACTGTTCAAGAAATTCGGTTGATATTTAGTAAAAACGGGAAAAGAAAAAAAAGCTTAAGTTGGCTGCAATTGTTGTTGAATGCGCGTACTTCAGACTATACGTTTCATTGTGTACGCATGTGTATAAATATACTTTTTTTTTATATTTACTGGAAATACTAATGATCCGCGTAACAAAAACTTTCACTTTATCCTCAAATTCGTGTAATTTTCCGTTTTTTATAAGTATTTTGTTGACGTTAATGTATTAGAATTGTGTGTGTGGTTATAAGTAGATGATTGTTATGTATTATCATCTTTTTATATTGTTTAAAAAAAATTTTCTAAACTTTACATTATTTTGCTGTTTCACTCTTGACTTCTTTTATTTTAATTTTTTTGTCGTTCGTTTGTTATATTGCTACAATTTTTTGCATGATAGTGTTATTTATATTACTTTACATATAAAAAATGTATTTACTATTACTACTTCAATAATTTAGTACATTGTAATTTAATTTTTACTTGAGTATAAGAGAATGAAAAACGTTATTATGATTAACATTTTATTATTAAACTTCCTTTATTATTATTGAATAATTTCTTAATTATTGAATTAACGTATTAATTTCTTCTGTTCACAGTAATTTCGAATTTGTCAAATTTTGCATTCGTCCCAAAGTGCAATCCAGTAGGGTATGAAGTACTACAACAATTTAGAAGATATTTAGAATCTAGTGGACGATTGTGTGTTTTAACGGGAGCTGGAGTCTCAACAGAATCCGGAATTCCTGATTATAGATCAGAAGGTGTAGGCCTTTTTGCAACCAGTGACAGAAGACCAGTTTCTTATAAAGATTTCTGTGGCAATGATAAAATTAGAAGACGATACTGGTCTAGGAATTACATTGGATGGCCAAGGTGAGATTCAAACAATTAAAATGCATTAAATTAAAAAACTTAAATATATAAATAATTAAAATGCATTAAATTAAAAAGCTTAAATATAAAAATAATTAAAATGCACTAAATTAAAAAACTTAAATATATGTTCGTTAGATTTTCAGCATTTGCTCCAAATGACACGCACAAACTTCTTAAATACTTGGAGGATATTAACCGAGTTAGTTGTGTAATTACACAAAATGTTGACAGTTTACATAAAAAAGCTGGAAGTAAAAATGTTATAGAATTACACGGAACTGCTTTCAAAGTCATGTGCCTGAGCTGTGATCAAATAATTTCCAGGCACAATTTTCAAGGAATTCTTGACAAACTTAATCCTAATTTTACTTCAAATGACACGACGATTCGTCCTGACGGAGACGTCGAATTATCTGAGGTTTGTTTTAATTTACATATTATATTAAAGTAAATTTTATATAAAAGAATTTGTTATTGCTGGATAAAGGGAGATTTAATTTAATTAACGAAGATTTAATTTAATTAAGAAAGATTTAATTTAATTAAGAAAGATTTAATTTAATTAACAAAGATAAATGATTTCAAAAGGAAATGTACAAAATCCAATGATAAAAGTTAATGCTACATAATTATCTTTTATAATTAATTATCATTTATAATTTTATTTATTATCACAATTATTTCTCTTTTACTTTAGGAGCAAATACAAGAATTCAACATACCTCCGTGTTCAAATTGTGGGGGAATCCTAAAACCTGATATTGTTTTCTTCGGAGACAACGTTGCAAGAAAAGTAGTGGATCAAGTGAAAAATGAAGTGGAATCGGCAGATTCTCTCTTAATTCTTGGTACATCTCTCACCACATTTTCGGGTTATAGAATTGTTCTTCAAGCTTTGGATGCTGGAAAACCGATTGCGATTGTCAATATTGGTGAAACAAGAGCTGATAATGACGCTAACATAAAAATTGAGGGAAGATGCGGAGAAATTCTTACAAAAATTTATGAAAATCGGCAGCAGAACGTAAGTTGACAATGCCAATAGAGAACTTAGTTTAAAAATTAAAACTACTTGTTTTAAAGTAGTTTATTATTGATTATTCTAAACAGATTTTAATTCAATTGGACATAATTTTAAATACGAACTTGCGTAGTATATTTATTAATTCTAATTAACATTAAAACTAATAATTGATTCTAATATTGGTACTAATAATTGATACTAAATATAATCTTATAATATTTATAATATCAAATTCAAAAACTTAATTTGAAACACTTGAATCATTTTCGAATCTAGCTTAAAATAGATTCGATTTTAAATTTTGATATCTGATTTTAAGAGTGGATTTTAAGATTTTAAGATTAAATGTTAAGATTTGAAGATTGAATGTTAAGATTTGAAGATTGAATGTTAAGATTTTAAGAGTGTTTAAAAATTGTTTGATTTAAAGATGTTAAAATTTTAAGATTTTAGAGTTCAATTAAAATGAAAATTACAAATATCAAGTGATAAGGAAGCTATGAAGCTAAAAGTTAGAAAGTACAAAGAATATGTTGATTAATCTCAAATACGCATTACATTTGTAATTAAATGAAAAACTTGTTGTAATTGAAAATAATTTATTTATTAAAATTAAAATTTTATTTGCCGGCACTCATGCAGTTATTATTCTGGTCTTGTGCAACCTAAACTATTTTCTTACATTAAAAATGTTGAGCATATGTGGACATTTTGTGAACATTTGACCACTTTCAACTATAAGCGTATGCATTAAAATATAATCTTTTTCAAAGACTGTACAAAATAATATTTTATATTATAGTATCACATCTGCAAATTTTTGTCTTTCACAGCATCAGGGAAGCAAAATATTAATCTACGAGTTAAAATCCAGTAAATATTTCCTAAATATTTCATTATCGAAAATTCTTTTCGTCAATATTACGAAACATTTCGTAAATACTTGACTATTAAAGATTACTTTTTGTAATTAAAAACTTTTTGTAACTACGTACTTTTTGTAACTACGTACTTTTTGTAACTACAAACTTTTTGTGACCAAAAAACTAAAAATTGACGCAAATATTTGACTATAGAAAAATGTTTAAAAATCTGGATGAGTAATAATTAGCTTGATTAACTTTCTCTTATTATATCCTCAAACACACTGCTAGGAAAATTGTACAAATGTGCTGTTTTTATAAATCTTGTTTTGAGTTTCTAATTATAAGCAGAAGCAAATTATTTCTTAGTTTTCGTACACAATTCTATAAGACCACATAAAATTCGTTGAATTTGTAATCTTATTTATAATTTCTTGGAATTAGTTGTAACTAATTTTTCTAAGGCCATGATTAAGCTATCTACTTAAATTCTAAAATTGCAAATAGAAAAAATACGCTGACTGAAGGAGTTTTTTTTAAATATTCACGTAAATCAGCTGCTTTCTGACCTATTTTAATGTTGCTTTTCTATTCATTAATGCACATTAAGCGGCATCAGTGGCACATATTTATCACTGGGTCGAAAATTGTATTGTGCGCATAAACGATCAGATTCTGATTCTCGATACCCCTTTCTGAAAATCGTAAGTAATTGTCTAATTAATATAATATGTAATTAACATATTATCATATTATTATTATTACTATTTTTATAACTATTTTTATAACTATTTTTATAACTATTTTTAGAACTATTTTTAGAACTATTTTTATAACTATTTTTAGAACTATTTTTATTATTATTATTATGATTATTATTATGATTATTATGATTATTATGATTATCATGCTTGTGTGTACTGTATTATTTTTCGTAACTATAATTTTCTACTTTCTTTAATTTATTAGACCCGAAAAAAAATTGTAAAAAGCAGTTGGAAATTTACTTTTGCCATTCGGAGCAAGGTCGTCGTTCTTTGAAGCAAATGACTTGAATGACGTTGAAGAAGAGTGCTCCTAAAGTGTTGGCAACTTCTGTGTTTAAAGTTTGTAGACATCTTCGAAATTTAGCATCACAGTCGCAATGAGATCGAATTATTGGAGAAGTGTTGCAAAGGCCGTCAATACATTGTCCTGGATCCACCGTCATCGAGCAATGATCATGTTCTCTACAACAAGCATCCTCTGCCGCATGTTGACCAAGATCATCATAAGAAGCTGCAATACTTCCTGGACCACACCATTTTGTTCCAGGGTAAATTAAACCATGTCTTCGATTCTGAAAAAAAAAATTAGATAAAAGTCTGTTCAAGCATAACGATTTCATGAACGAGAAAGAATATAAATTCATGGATCAAGAATATGAATTCCGAGATCAAGAATATGAATTCCGAGATCAAGAATATGAATTCCGAGATCAAGAAAGAATATAAATTTCGAAATAAGAAAGGAGTATAAAGAGATCAAAAAGAGTACTGAGATCAAAAAAGAGTATTAAGATCAAAAAAGAGTATTAATATCAAAAGAAAAAAATATTGAGACCGAAAAAGAGTATTGAGTTCAAAAAAGAGTACTGAGATTAAAAAAGAGTATTGAGATCAAAAAAGAGTATTAAGATCAAAAGAAAAAAATATTGAGACCAAAAAAGAGTATTGAAATCAAAAAAGAGTATTGAAATCAAAAAAGAGTATTGAGATAAAAAAAGAGTATTAAGATCAAAAAGAGTATAAATTGCGAGATGAAAAAGGAGTATAGATTTCGAGAGCTAAAAGGATAAATTATTTTATTTAAAATTGTATTTTTCGTGTTTCAGGTCTTGATGTGATTTTGAATTGATTAGATTGTTATTAACAAAATTTGCCGTTTACCGTGGAACTGGGGATGAAGGATTCTTTGCAGGTTTCTTCGAGGTCAGATACAAGATTGTTGGACATTTGTCTGACTTTTTTGGGGTCCGTTCCTAACACCATTTTTTGAATAACACCTCTGTCTGTGTAAAGTGTGCAAAAAGGAGCCACTGCGTTTAATTCTACCATCCTGGACATTGTTTTATCTGCTACGAGAACACTTGCTGTCGTCCCACCAAATAAAAGCGCCAAAAGACCGGATATTAATAGAATCATCTGGAACAATCAATTTCAAGATTGCTTTATGCATTACTCGCTATATTTGAAACAAACGGTCCAGATCAGAAATCGGCTGCTCAATAGTTTGGAAAAATAATTAAAAGATTAGAAAAGTTGCTAAGAAAATTAGAAAAAAGTTTAAGATTAGAAAAAAGTTTAAGATTAGAAAAATTGTTAAGATTAGAAAAATTATTAAGATTAGAAAAAATGTTAAGGTTAGAAAAAATGTTCAGAAGATTAGAAAATTGTTGAGAGGATGTTAAATCTGATGTTTAAAAAAATGCTAAGAAGATTTAAAAAATGGTTAAGAAAAAAAGAAAGATTGTTAAGAGAAAAAGAAACAATGCTTCCCTATGAGGAAGCAAAATTGTTAAGAAAAAAAAGAAAAATTGTTAAGAAATAAAGAAAAATTTGCAAGAAAACAAGAAAAATTGTTAAGAAAAAAAGAATTGTTAAGATTAGAAAAATTGTTATTAAGAGTGGAAAACTATTATTAACAATCATTATTATTAAACAAAACATCAAATTTAAACATTGAACTGAACATTGAAGAATTGAATTGGATTTGAAGTAAATTTGAATCTGAATCTGAATCTGAAGAAAATTTAGATTCTGAAATTTAGATCTGAAGACAAAATTAATGTTGAAAAATTGCGAAAGAAACAAAAATTGAAAGGAAGTTCACAGAAAATGGAAAAAGAATTTGCAATGATTTTTTAAAATACGTGATAGTAATGAAGTGGACGTTTAATTGTAATGGATTGGGAAAAAATGGTGCCTTTTTTGCTTTTTCTTTAGTAAAAAGATTTTGATTAAGTATTTTCAAGTGCACTACGCCGAATTATCAGTTCGTAGGATATAGCAAGACATTGTGCGTCAGCGTGTGTTTGAAATTACCAGCGTTTAGTAAATCAAGAGCAAATGATCATCTAGATTACCCTGCGGGTGTCCTGGTTACTTTAACGAGTTGGTTGATGGGTAAAACGATTACATTAATCGTAAGGGAGCTCGGAAATTAATTATACATTTGTTCTTTTGCCCTTCATTCAAAGTATTTGACTTTTTATCAATTACTCCGCAAGGCAATTAATCGTGACTAGAAAAATGATTTTTTATATTCTGCTTTCTAATAATTAATTAATTGTTAATTAAATAATTATTTTCACCTTTAACTTTTTTTCTCTTTTATTAATACAAAAATTTATACAAAAATTTTTCAAAACGAAGAATTTGGAATATTTAAAATTGGAAAAATAGTAGTATTAAAAATTGGAGAATTAGCGAAATTAAAAATTGGAAAATTAGCAGTATTAAAAATTGGAAAATTGGCAATATTAAAAAAGGAAAAATTAGCAATATTTAAAACTGCGTTTTTTTATATACTTTTTTTTCCTTTTATTTAAAAGTGTTTAAAAAGATTTTAAACTCGTAAGCATTTTTTTAAAACAGTAAAATACAAATTACGTGTATTTTTAAACAGAAAAATAACAAATTGGTTTTTTTAACAAATAAAATAATTTATTTAAATAAATAAAAATAATTTTTTAATGATAAATGTTTCAAGTTTGTGTAGGAATCAAAAAGCAGTTTGCTTACCGTTTGTGAAGATTTTGCAAAATAGTTTTAATTCTACTCTTGTGCGATTGATCGAAAGCTCTTCTCTTTCACAAATATTGTGCAAGTTAACTGGGAAAATTCGAATGCGCGGGACAAATCAAAGTAGAGCTAAATCAGCGCACATTTATACAGACAAGGTGAAAAATCTGCAGTGCGCAGCTTTGACCCCATTGTTCTGATAATTTTCACACCCCTAATTATCGGCAAATCGAGGCTTTTAATTTTTGGAAAATTTCATTTTTGAGTCAATTTGGGATTTCAGAAATTTAGAAACAAGATTATTGGATAATGAATAATTTGTTAAATAAATTTTAATTTAATGTTTAAAGAAAGAAAGTACTTTTTTTGTTTTACGTACATTTAAAAGGGTTGAAGTCTTTTTAACTCGGACGCAAGGATAAGTGCCGTTTATGGTCGAATAATATTAATAATTATTAATCGTTTCCAGAGCTATTTCTGTTATCAGCTCAACGGTCACAATCAGACTGATCGTTTAAGTGGGATGCACAGGATAATATGTTTCAATCTCAGTATATAATTTGTGAATAAAAAAATAGGATCGTAGAAGTTATCAACAATTTTTAAATTCAAGTTTCATTAAATAAGTGCGGATTAGTTCCAGGAAAATGCACACTAACGTTCTAACATTTGCTTTTCGATAATTCTAGCAATAATAACAATATATATAATAAAGGTAATAATAAAAATAAGATAATAATAACAATATGAAAACCGAAAAAATCAAATTCATAAAATAAAAAAATTAAGATTTGCAAATATAAATCTTTATTTTTTTATTTTATGAATTTTTGAATTTTATTTTTTCGATTTTCATGTTATTGTTATTTTTATCTTTATTATTATTATCATTATTATCACATTTATGAATAAACCAAAATATCATATATAAAAAATATATTAGATCACGATTTTAAAAAATTAGCAAACACTAATTAAAATTAACAGTTTTGAAAAACTTTCATTTTAGAGTTAAATTTTACATTTCATTTTTATGAGAAGTTGTAAAAGATTGTATTTAACACTTTTCTTGACAAAGTAGATAAAAAAGGAATAAATATACCTTATAATAGGAAAACAAACCTTTTTGTCAAGATTTATTTTCCAATAAGGAAAATAGAAAGAAAACGAAACCGTCTTTTAAAAAGATTGATTTATTTTAAGTTAATAATTCAAAAAGTGAAAACACTATTTCTTTTAATTATGTGTAGAATTGTTACACATTTGCGTACATAAATATCACAATTCTAATGTCTGGAACATAGACACGACTCTAAAATTGTAATGAGTCAAACATTTTTTTTATTAAACGTCGACGCTTAACAGTCGATAATCTCATAAAGGGTTTTTTTAAAATCTGTATCAGTGTTAATATGAATCATATAAATTTATATTTTTACGAATCCTAAAAATATTCAAGTTAATATTTATACGAATCGTAAAAATATCAAGTTAATATTTATACGAATCATGTAAATTTAAATTAATATTTATACGAATCGTAAAAATATTTCAGTTAATGTTTATACGAATCACGTAAATTTAAATTAATATTTATACGAATCGTAAAAATATTTTAGTTAATGTTTATACGAATCACGTAAATTTCAATTAATATTTATACGAATCGTAAAAATATTTTAGTTAATATTTATACAAATCATGAAAACGTAAATTAATATTTATACGAATCCTACTATTAATTAGAATCAATATTATTACATACGTTAATTAATTCTAATCACTATTAATAAACGTTAATAATTAACATACACGATTAATTTCAATTCCCTAAAATTAATACGTTGACAATTAAAATTTACTCTCAATCGCAGTTTCTTTTCAACGGAATTTTGTTCCTATTTTTAAACCTACTGCCTACAATTTTTCAATCTAAGACGATTTTCCTTCCTTTTTCTTGTTTTGCTTTCCTTTTTTTTGTTTCCTTTTTTTCCATTCCTCTTCCTCTTTTATTCCATCGTCTAAAGTTCAGGGAATCCATTCCACCTCGTTATTTTCCATTTTTCCGTTTATGTCCCTGGCTAAATTTCCTCCAGGCTTTGGGACAGAGGAAGTAGGAACTGGTTCCGGTTTTTCCTCAGTGCCAGTTATTTTGTGGTAGACTTTGCTTCCGGCTTTACCCACCCATTCAACACCATCTCCAATTTTTTGGCCAGCTTTCCGAACAACGTTGCCCAAATTTTCCGCAGTGAAAGTATTTGGATTAATGTTGATATCTAGGGAATTATTCCCAGAGGGACATCCGGTTTGAGTGACAATGCTCAAATCGAATGGATCCACTCCAAAGGAACTCAATTTTTGACGCACTTTGTCCACATAGGCTTTTTCCATGTCACGATGTCTTGAGAGAATTGTCGCGCTTTTCCGATGTGCGAATCCTAATTTTTGACAAGTGAAAATTCCTGCGTAATTGTCAAAATCTGTCGCGAAAACCACGTGGGAAGCGCTTCCAGCTACGCCTGCAAACATTTGCATCGAGTTATTAGAAAAGTAAATTATACTTTGATGTTTATGAATGAAGAAATACAATGAAAGAAATAAAATAAAAAGAAAGAAAATAAATAGAAATAAAATAAAAAGAAAGAAAATAGAAATAAATAAAATAGAAAGAAAAAAATACAAAGAAATAAAATACAAATAAATAAAATAGAAAGAAAAAAAATACAAAGAAATAAAATAAACAATGCTTCCCTATGAGAAAGCAAAAGAAATAAAATAAAAATAAAAAAATAAACAATGCTTCCCTATGAGGAAGAAAAAGAAATAAAATAAAAAGAAAAAAATAAACAATGCTTCCCTATGAGGAAGCAAAAGAAATAAATTAAAAAGAAATAAAATAAACAATGCTTCCCTATAAGGAAGCAAAAGAAATAAAATAAAAATGAATACAATAAAAATAAATACAATAAAAATAAAAGAAAGATGGTGGCTGAGAGGAAAGGTATAAAATCGAGATCGGTAGTACCAAGGAAAAATAACAATAAAAATAAATAAAATAAAAGTAAGTAAAATAAAACTATATGACATAAAATTAAGGAAAAATAAAATTAGGGTAAATGAAAATGGACCTTCTTTGGGGGAACATTAATGCAAAATTTGTGAAGGTAAAATAAAAGAAAAAAAAGCGAAATAATAAAAAATAAAAAAATATGTTAATGAACTTTTGGAATACTCACTTAATGGGAAACGAACAATCATTCGACCAGGAGTGCTTGGTTCTGGGACTGATAATTCACCGGTGTAGTGATATTCGTGTTTCAATGGCGTTAGTCCTGCACATTCACAAACATACAATTAAGGATAATTCATTCCACTTGTCATCCATTTATCTTGTTAGTATCTTTGACAAGCTTCATGGGCCTTTATTTTTCTTTTCATCAATTTAGCTCTTCCATCGAAAAAAGACGAATAACTTTAAAATAGCAATTCAAACTCTAAAATTCGTTTCAATTACGAAAATATGAGTCACAATTTGTAAAACATAAAGAGAAATAAATATTTTTCAACGGAATGATTCTGTTTCTCTTTAGAAATGTTCAAAGAATGACATCCAGTTATTTATTTATAAATTTTTTAATAATAAATTTTATTTTTTTTAATAACAAATAAATCAAATTTTCTGTTATTTTTTTCCATTTTTAATAAATGTAAATAAATTTGTTTGTTCGAAAAGAATAATAATTATTGTATAATTAAAATTGTTTCTTTCATCATTGCGAAGAATTCTTTTTAATGTTAGGCCTAGCAATTGAATTGTAATTTGTTAATTTTTTATTATTGTTATTTTTTATTATTGTTTTTTTATTGTTATTTTTTATTATTGTTTTTTTATTGTTATTTTTTATTATTGTTTTTTTATTGTTATTTTCTATTATTGTTTTTTTTATTATTGTTATTTTTTACGGATACTGACCCATATATTCTTTTCAAAAAAAATAAAATTTAATAAGAATTATTATTATTAATTTAATAATAAGAAAAATTCTAAATCAAATTAATGTCAGGGTTTAGAAAATGTTTGATGGAACATCAATTTTTCAAAATTATTTAGAATTTTAAGCTTCATTGTAAAAAATTAGAGATTTTTTACCTAAGACGGGAACATCTGAGTCTTGGGTTATTATGTACTCTCCAGGTTCTTCACCTCTGGTGTAATTATAAGTGATACATTTGCTGGCAGTTGAAGTTTTTTGAATCACGTACCAAAGACCTAGGAACTGTAAAAAAATGATTTTTTAATTAATATTAACAAGGCTTTCCTAGGAAGAAGCAAAAATGATATAATTGATCAAATTAACAAATTACTTCATTATAATTGATGCAATTAAAAAAAATAATTGTTAATTGTTTAACATTATTAATTTTTTAAAGAAAAATGTTTCGTGTTTTTAAAAAGAAAAATGGTTCGTTTTTTTTTAAAAGAAAAATATTTCGTTTTTTTTAAGAAAAATGTTTCGTTTTTTTCGAATTGAAACTTACCCTGCTCATTTGAAACCCTTGCATCGGTTCAACCACTGGGCAATTTCCTAAGTGATAACTGTGGGCATCGATTTGCATACATGTTGCAAATATTGCACATAGCACCAAAAATAATCTGTTGAAAAGAAAATTATTACATACTTATTTACAACAATATTTGTTTACTGGAGAAAATTTAAGAAATGAAACTTAAATTTTTCAATTTCAATATTTTCAATATTTCAATTTTTAAATGAAATTAACTATTTGTCTCTACTAAAAACTCTACAATCTTTTGTTAACAAATTTTTTAATTTTCAGTCCATTTACAATTTTTTTTAGTTCGATTCATTATTATTTTTTCGATTCATTAATCCTTATTTTTAATTTTTTAATTGTCAATTCGTTATTCTTTAACATTTTTAAATTTTCAATTCGCTATTCTTTGTTTTAAATTTGTAATTGATTATTCTTTATTTCAAATTTTTAATTTACTGATATTTATTTTGAATTATAAAAAAAATTAAGTAATTTAATTAGTAAAAAATTAAGAAATTTAATTAGTAAAAGATTAAAAAATTTAATTAGTAAAAAATTAAGCAATTCATTATTCTTTATTTCAAATTTTTAAATTACTGATATTTATTTTGAATTATAAAAATAAGTAATTTAATTAGTAAACAATTAATTATTACATTTTTTATGCATCAAATTTTAAGTTTTCAATTTATCATTAAAATGTCCTCTAGAAAGTGAATAAAGTTGGTCAAGGTCCATTTTGTGTATTAATATGAAACTTAAAAAAGTATTTTATTATTCCAATTATGCAAGTTTTGTTACAGAAATTAATAATTTATTGAAATCATTTTTTAAATAAATTGTTTATATTTCGCGGATATTATTCAACATAATTTTTTCTTGATATTCTCTATGAGAAAAAACAATCGTAACATTCAAAAATGGATCTAAAATTATAATTAGTGAGTCACCAGCACTTTTTTGTCCCATAAAATTTAATCATAAAAGAATTGTACTCTTTGTTAATTATCTAATTTGCAGTCATTGTTAATCATCTAATTTGTTGGCATTGTTATTTATTTGTTAGCATTATTCTTTATTTGTTGGTATCATTCATTGTTTCATTCATTTGTTAGTATTCATTTGTGAATATTATTTTTTATTTGGCAGCATTATTCATTTCTCGCAGTATTATCAATTTAAATTTTATTCATTTGTTTTATTATTTGTTTGTTAAAATTGTTGTTTCTTTATTTTAATTGTTTATTTATTACAATTGGTATTTCTTTGTTTTAATTGTTATTTTTTTGTTATATTTGTTATTCTTTTGTTTTAATTGTTATTTCTTTCTTTTAATTGTTATTCCTTTGTTTTGTTATTTCTTTGTTATAATTTTTATTCCTTTGTTTTGTTATTTCTTTGTTATAATTTTTTTCCTTTATTTTGTTATTTCTTTGTTATAATTTTTATTCCTTTGTTTTGTTATTTCTTTGTTATAATTTTTATTCCTTAGTTTTAATTATCCATTTTTTTCTATTGTAATTAACTTGTTTTCATTATTATTCATTTCGGTTTTCTAAAATTGATTTATTCAAAACATTTTCTTCAAATGGTTTTGGATTTTTTTAATTTCTTCGTGTATTTTAGAAACTTTGCAATTTTAGTGATTCACTCTGATCTGAATGACCCCTCTTTATATAAAAAAAAAACAAAGTGTTGACATCAAATAACGTTGATAATCGTTGTGAATAATGATCTGAAGGCTAAACAAGTATCTTATTTCCGAGAATTCCTTACTATTTAGGTATTAAATTAATTTATCAATAAATTGAAAACAAGCTTCATTAAATAATTAAAAATCATCGCCACTTGATTGACTATTTCTTAACTATTTATTTACAAAATGTATCTATTTCTTCATTTTTATTATTTCACATAATTTGCATGTAATATTTCACATAATAAATTATCAAAATTAATCATTTCTACGTCTGCCAAAATGCTAAATACCGATTAATCAAATTTTTAATTATTCGACATAAACCCATAATTGTAAGATCATTTTTTTATTTAAATAATTGTAATTATTTTTGTATTCATGAATTGCAATTTTTATATTCAAGAGTTGACATTTTTATATTCATGAATTGAAATTTTTATATTGAAGAATTGAAATTTTTATATTCATAAATTGAAATTTTTATATTGAAGAATTGAAATTTTTATATTCATGAATTTTTTTTATTTAATTTAAATGGAAATTTATTTATTAATAATAAGTCACAATAGCGCAGAAATATTAAAAGTTTAAAATAAATTTATACTCACTTTAAAGCCATTGCTCTTATCCAGAGTTCTCTGGACTTGTTACTGTACTTGTAAACAGAACTTTGAGGAACTTTCAACAGAGCATGTTTTATTCAAGTCCCCCACCAATAAAATAATTATAGTCCTCACACACAGACTTTTGAACGCACACGTGTTTTTTAACTTAAGGCTTAATACCTCCTGGACCAAGTTATTTTTTCACGCGAAATATGTCTTCCTAAAAATCTTATATTATTTCATAAACGTAGTTTAATATTATTTTTGTTTTTCTCAATTAGTTTTATTGAATTTTCTTCGACATTTTTAAAATGTTTTTTTTTTAACTTTAGTTGCCAATTTTTAACTTTTAATTAATTAAACTCGTCTATTTTGAGTTATTTCATGCTATTTCATTAATTTCAGATTATTTCATTAATTTCAAATTATTTCATCCATTTCAAATTATTTCATCCATTTCAAATTATTTAATCCATTTCAAATTATTTCATCCATTTCAAATAATTTCCTTCATTTTGAACGAAGCTATTTTATTCATTTTTAAGTTTTATAATTTTAAAAGACAATAATTTTAAAAGTTTATTAATAACCGTATGTAAATTAATAAATGAATAACTTCAATGCAGTAATTCATAAAGTACGAAAGTCATTTGGTTTTTAATTTAAATTAATTAATTTGTTAGACTTTCATCTCTAATAAGAAAGTATTAAATTGTTTTTATTTTTGTAATTAACTTTCTATCGTTAAAACTCAGACTGCATTTTTTCCCAATAGTTCATTAAAATATAATTCGTTAGAAAAATTAAATAATTAATTTATCACAATTTTAAATAATATTTTGAAGCAACATGTGTCATACATTTAATGGTTTTTATGACGCATCAGCTTCTGTTAACATCATAGATTCTGCGAATGTCATTTGCTTCAATTCTTCTATCTTATTTGCTCTACAATAAAACCTTCAAGTGCAATCATAATCTGCGGTAATAAAAAGTGGAAAGTAAATTGTCAGAAGTATTGGTCTTTTACTTTACACAAACTGAGTTTGCTTCATTCCATTCAGTTTTCTAATTTTTTAAAACCTTTTCTAATTTTTTTTAAACCATTTCTAATTTTTTAAAACCATTTCCAAACTTTACGCACATTTTTGGTCTACATCCTTACTAGAAAGAAAGTAACGAAAGAAATAAAAGAAGTGTAAAGAAAACTTTTCTAAAAACGAAAAAAATATGAAGAATAAATTACCAGGATTTTTTTAAAAAACGACATTTATGTATTTAGATACAAGTACAAATATTAAGAAGTATTTTCCTTAAAGTGCACCCTTTCTTAAAAGACAATATTTACAATTCGCAACCCTTGAATCGAATTTTACGTATTTCTAATTTTGACAAATTGTAAGACTATGCAGCATTTTTTAAAGCTCACACTATTTTCTTACAATCGGAATATTTTTACACCCGAGAAAAATTAAATCTAGTAATTAAAGAAAAGCTGAGTTTTTTGCCAACATTTGTCAGAATCTGAATCATTAAAACTATTTCTTTGAAAATCATTTTACGATTATTTTTCATTTCCACGCAATCGAAAATAGCGGTGGAACTTTTGTAACACCTACCTGTACTTAGAATACTTCAAGTTTGTTTCATCACTTAGAATATTTTAATCTAGTGCCTATTTCGCGCATTGATTGTTTCCAACAATGGCTACTCTATTTTGTAAAGTCTACTGGAAAATTTAAAAAAAAAAATTATAAATAAATTTTGTAAGTAATTAAAACTCCGATTTAAACGAAAGGTATTTTGGCTTCTCTGAAGTCGCACTCTACGTCCTCAAAGTAGGGATGTTGAAGTGCAGCACGTGCTGATATTCTGTGGGCTGGATCGTAGGTCAACATGTCCTGCAATAATTCTAATCCATAATTGTCCATTACTTTTACGTGTTCTTCCAAATTATTTGTCTTCCAGCTAGGGAATGTGGCCTTGTAGTCAGAATATTGCGAAACGCCTGGCCAAATCTCTTCAGTTGGGGTCTTCAATACACTGCAATTGTACGTAAAAATATAATATACAAATATATATTGTACTGCATATTCTTAAAAAATTATTCAAGATCGTTTACTATATAAAATATAGATAGAAAAAAATGGTTTATTTACCGAAATATTCTGAATAGCTGGTCGATTTCGCTGTCTCCCTGAAACAGAGGTTTCTTTGTTGCCATTTCTGCGAAAATACAACCAATACTCCAAATGTCAATAGCGCAAGAATATCTGGTAGCACCGAGAAGAATTTCTGGTGCTCGATACCAGAGAGTGACTACTTCGTGAGTATAAACTCTCACAGGTATTCCGAAGGCTCTTCCCAAACCAAAATCAGCAATTTTTATAACACCAGACTTGTCTACAAGTAGATTTTGTGGTTTTAAATCTCGATGCAATACTCTGCGTCGATGACAGAAAAGAATGGCATTAGTAATCTGCAAAAAATTATAACAATGATTAACATTTTCTTGAATTGCATTTAATTTTTTTGAGCCTTTTTAAATACAAATCTGGTTTTATATAAAGAACTTCAAAAATAAACATTTGAAAATAGCTGCGTAAAATAAAAATGAGAGGACAGATTGTCATGATGGTATTTTTATATAACTTATTGTACTCATTTACTGTTTTTATGTACTTTCTTTTTTGGATTATGAACTTAATTTTCATCAATAATTCAATTTTAATCAATAATTCAATTTTGATCAATAATTAAATTTTAATTAATATTTCGAATTACGTTCAAATTATCCTTCAACATACGTACTTGGTACAAATAACATTTCACTACTGAAGGATTCATAAGCTTGCCACTTCCTAAAGTATCCATGTATTTCTTTAGGTCCATGGTCAAATATTCGAAGATCAAGTAAAGCTTTGATTCCTCCATAAGCACATCTAGTAAGCTAACAATGTTCGCATGTTTAAGTTCCTTTAAGAGGGAAATTTCCCTTATCGCTGTCGAGGGAATACCTTCATCGTCACTTTCCAAACGAATTTTCTTCATAGCAACTATTTCACCAGTTTTCTTATGTTTACCTTTGTATACAACGCCATAGGTTCCTAAAATAAACAATAGTATCATTTTCTTTCATCAAAAAGTGCTTAAAACAATTCCGATTTGATACAAACATTTCTAATCAAATGATAACCTCTCATGAATTAAACCCAAAATGTTCAAGTCATAGAATTAATTTTACTATTCTTAGAATTAATTTCTCAATCGAAAAGTAAATGCACTCTACTAATAAAGAAGATGTCATTAAAGGAACATACGATTCAGAAGAATAAATAACAAACAAGGAAAAATGCAAATGCAACGCGTGTGTAGATAAATGTCAAGAATAACGAACCTTCTCCAATTTTTTCAATTTTCATAAAATTTTCCATGATGAACGCGTATTGATCAGCCTTAACTTACTGACCAACAGAAAACAAACTTCACAAAACTTTTTCAGTGATAAAAACTTTACAACAAGGACTTCCTGTTTGGGAATTTCTATCAATTTCAACGGATAAATTCAAACGTCTTTACAGATGAACGGCCATCTTGGTAAACAAGTTTCAAAAGTTGGCGAAGTTTCACGGACATGAACGAAGTCTTATGTATCGAGAAGTTGATTGGTTGGAAATCGTCTATCAAAGACGATCATGCTGCTTTTCAGTAGAGCTAAAAAGGCGGCCAATCAGGTATCGTAAAACTTAACACCTGCTCTTGCCCGCGTAATTCAAAAGGAATAATAAAACTGCATATAACAATTGTTTAGTATAATTAAAACTAATATAATATTAATCATATTTTCGTATTATGGAAGATTCAGAAAATGAAAAGAGAGAAAAATGTATATATGTAAAAAGCAGGTAAAAATCCTTTGAATGAAAACTCTTCGAAAACTAACAATATATAAAAAAGTTAATTATTTTTTGAAGTATTCCTACAATTTTAAAAATAGCAATATTTAATTATTAATTTATATACATTATAAACAGGTCATAGCAAAATAAAACAAGGCTTCGAGAAAGCAGAAAGGACTTTTGATAGAAGGAACATAAAATAAGTTGTAAAAGTATAAGGGACTATAATAATAATAATGTGAATAAAAATCATAATGTAAAAAAAATAATTAAATTTAAATAAATAATCAAAATCGAAATAAAACAACACAAGAAAATCAAATATATTAAGTGCACGAATTATATAATTAAAAAAAATATCATTAGTGTAGAGATGTAATAATGAAACAAAGTAATATATAATAAAACAAAGGAAAAATAAATTTTAAGAAACAAAAATTTAAATAGAACAAGATGAAGATAATAATAAAAAATTATTTTGAAAATTTAAGAAAATTATCCTCTTCTTTATTTGTCTTCAAGGTCAATATAGACTTTATATATGTCTATCGATTCGTATTGATAAAAATAATATGATTATTTCTAATAAATTAAGGAAGAATGTAAATTAAGAACAAATATAAATTAGGAAAAAATGCATATGTATTAAAATAAAACGTAAATCAAGAAAAACCAAACCTGCTGAACGTTTCAAAATTTTTATTGAAGCTTTTGTTAAATTACAACGATGTATTTTCATAATTAAATTCTATGATTTGACAATCATAAATTATAAAGATCATGTGCTATTTTAAAGAAATACTTGTGACTTTCTAAACAAATAGTGGCTCATTAAAGGAAAATAATTACCATAATTGTAATCACTTGGATTACTTGTGACTAAATTCCATTGACAAAGTCAATGTTTATCTGCGATTTATCATACAAGTTCAGTCAGCAAAAATTCTCACATATGCTTTTAATCCTACTGAATTTAGATTAATCTCGTACGAATCATTTCTTAAACTCTAACAAATTGCTAACTGTAACTTAAAGTCTATCAAGCACTCATCAGTTTCACGTATCATTCAAATTTTACACTC
Organism: Ganaspis sp. Gsp50; assembly: GCA_011057455.1. Taxonomy (NCBI): domain Eukaryota; kingdom Metazoa; phylum Arthropoda; class Insecta; order Hymenoptera; family Figitidae; genus Ganaspis; species Ganaspis sp. Gsp50. The sequence goes on along the minus strand of WNHD01000188.1, from coordinate 31,856 downwards.
ATCAGCTGGCAATTTATTTAATAAAATGCTTCTATTCTTTTATCGTGGAAATTGATACCCTCCAGATGAATATCCAAGACCAACCCCTCGTTGTGTGTGTGTTGTAGCTCGAGCCACTTCGTACTGTTGTTCCATATTGGTGAACATTTCTTCCTGTTTTTTTAAAATATCCGGTTTCGAACCTTCTGCATTCGCGGCTGAAGAGTCTCCTTTAATTCCCATTAATCGTTTGAATTTCGCTGTAACTTTTCCGTCCTGATCGTGGGTAAATGTCGTTCCTACCCAAGTATTTGCATTCGCCGTCGTCGTCGTGGAAGTTTTGCTTTCGTCTGGCTTCTGAAAGTAAAACAAAATCTCAAATATTTTTTTCAAGAATTCTACATTCACGTTTTTTTATTTTAAATTGTAACTGTAGCGACAGTTGGTTTGGATAGATATATATTTTTAAATATGTTAAAAATAAAAGTAAGAAGAAAAAGAAATAGAAAAAAGAAATAAATGAATAAAAAAGAAATAAATGAATAGAAATGAAATAAATGAATAAAAAGAAAATAGAAAGAAATAAATGAATAAAAAAGAAATAAATGAATAAAAAAGAAATAAATGAATAAAAATGAAATAAATGAATAAAAAGGAAATAGAAAGAAGAAATAAATGAATACAAAAAAAATAGAAGAAGGTAATAACAAAAGAAAATGACAAAAGAAAGTAACAAAAGGTAATGAAAAAATGTCTTTTAAAAAACAAGTAATAAAAAAAGTGTTTTACCTTATTAGCCCAAAGTAGTTTTCTTTTCTGAATCTGCTCGGCGTATTTTCCTTGAGTAGCAGTAGTGAGAGGATTGTAATAATTTTGTTCCTGTGAATTGGCTCCGGATTCGTCATCGGGTGATTTTAACTCGATTCCTAATTTCTCCAATTGAGCGAGTTTTGTTCTATTTTTCTCTTCTCGATAGCTCATTGATCTGTAGTTGGAATGATTCCTGTCTCTTGATCTGGATCTTGATTTCGTGTGATCTCTGTCTTTGTGATGACTGGATCTATCGTCTCGGTGACGATCCTTAGAACGTGCGTCCCTCGAATGACGACGATCTCGATCACGATCACGACCTCTGTCTCTTCTTCTGTCCCTGTCTTTCTCTCTGTCTCTATCTCTGTCCCTGTCCCTCCTGTCATCTCGATGACTTTTGTCCCTTTCATCTCTACTGGAAGATACTCTGTCTCTCTCTTTTCTTCTCTCATCATCACGATACCTTTTATCGTCGTCTCGCGATCTTCTGTAATCTTTGCTATCTTTGTAATCACTGCTTCGTTTTCTGTCGTCTTGCGAAGATCTGCGACTTCTCTCTGAAGAATATTTACTTTTTTCAGATTTTTCACTTCGTCTCGATTCATCCTGAGTATTTAAGGACTGTTTCCCGTGTTCTGGTTGCCTGTAAAAGGATTACGTTCTGCAGGGTATACCACACAGATTTTATGTTATTATTCAGCTCGAGAGCAAGAATATTTTGAGTGACTTAATCCATTTTCTGTTTTTTGTTAGGAAATATTCATAATTTTTTATTTTGAATATCTCCTAATTGTTTTAATTTTGAATGCCTTGTTTTAATTTTGAATTTCTTTTTTTAGTTTTGAATGTCTTGTTTCAATTTTGAATGTCTTGTTTCAATTTTGAATTTCTTGTTTCAATTTTGAATGTCTTGTTTTAATTTTGAATGTCTTGTTTTAATTTTGAGTATATCTTAACTGTTTTAATTTTGAATATCTCCTAATTGTTTTAATTTTGAATAATTCGAACTTCCTTCTTTAAGAAGCTTTCGTCTCTAATTTTATTACATTTATATTTGATTAAATTAATTTCATGTTGAGACTACATTTTTTTTCTTCAAGATTATGTATTATTGAATATAATAAGGGATTATTGTCAATATTTACGTTTCACATTCTTAATCATTCAAATGATTAAAATTTACTTTATTCAATTCTTAAATTAATTTAAACCATTAATAATTAATGGTTCAATTATTTTTAAAAACAAAAATAAAGTTTAGGCCAAATACATTTTTATTAGACACTTTGAATTTAATTTAATTTCAAATCTTTTCGCTTCTACTTTTTTCAACGCGTCTTGTCCTTAAAAATGTTTTTCCAAATTGTCCTATTTTTAGTGCTTTTAATTTAATATTCTATTTTTACATTCTCTTCAATAATATTAAAATATTAATTAATAATATTAAAATATTAGTTAGAAATATTAAAATATTAGTTAAAAAAATTTTAATATTAATTAATATTAAAATATTATTTAAAAAAATTTAAATATTAATATTAAAATATTAGTTAGAAATATTAAAATATTAGTTAAAAATATTAAAATATTAATTAAGAATATTAAAATAATAATATTAAGTATCATTTTAGTCCAAAAATTTCAAAACTTATCCAATCGTTTAAAAGTGAAAGACTTTTTCACTAGACTCTCTAATGCCGCGAATGATTAATAATAATGTTGTGATTGCACAATTATAAATGAATTAAGTTTGTCTCATATTTCATATCATACATCTTAAAATCTTTCATTATTTGAAGATAAATGAGTATGAATAAATATGACAAGTCAATTGGGGGTTTTTGTATAAATTTTAGAAAAACAAAAAACATCAATAAAAATTTACAAGATGAGTAAATATTTCTCAATTTTTTATCGAATTTAAAAAAAGTCTAACTAATTAGCCATTCATTTAATTAGTTCGACTTGTTTTCGATTATTTCTATCAAATAGAATCAAACAATTATTTATAGATCGAACTGAAACAATAATTATAACTCATTGTTATAATTAACAATGATGTATTAACGATAAATAATTAACTATAAAACTATATTAACTATAAAACGATAAATAATTAACGATAAAACGATAAAGAATTAACGATAAAGAATCAACGATAAATAATTAACAATAAATAATTAACGATAAATAATTCACGATTAAGTATTCCATTTTATTTCAACTTGTATCAACTTGTTTATAATAATAATTATAATCTATTTCCAAAAATAATCCATTTTTTTAACAACCAAAAAATCAAGCATTTATCAAATCTCCTGTAAATTTTATAGACTTTTTGCGGTTTTTCAGAAAATTTAATAAAGTAAAAGAATTATTATACCTCAAGGAAGAATTTCTCGTAGGTGAATCTGCTTTTGGTAAATTTAAATCTCGTCTACTGGGTACAGAATTGCTTTCGTGTTCGCTTTCTGATTCATCTGACGAATTATTGTTGTTGCTTTCCTAAAGAAACAAAATAAAAGTTATTCAATGCGTTCTCTTTAAAAATGAATGTTTAAATAATATCACTTTCAAACCCGTTTTGCCAATTCCTAACCAAACTTAATCTTTTTAATTATAGATTTGATGTCATTGTTAGTGAATTCCCCATTTTCCTGTGTAACACAATTTGTAAAACTCAAACCAGATTTTTCCAATTCATGGAATAAAAACGGTACAGAATGTATAAAATAAACAAAAACTTCCTCTAATAATAACGCTTATCGCTTCCTCTAAGATAAATAAAACAAATAAAAGAAAATGTACTTTAGGAGAAAAGAAATCTATTTTACGGTAAAGAAATCTATTTTACGGAATAAAAGAAATTAAATCTATTTTAAAATTACATGCAATGTGTAAAGGACAATTTTTTTAAAAGACAATGTTCCACAATAAGGAATGTTTATCTATTTCGTAATTTGATTGTATTAATTCTTATTATGAATATATGAATTTAAAAAAGAATAATTGGTCTGTCAATAGTTTAGCCCAAAATGAAGCAAAATTTGCGTGTGTCATTTCATTCAGGCATTTTCTTTTTTCGTGTTAGTGTTACCTTTTTCCAGATTCCTTAACTCACCTCAGTCTTCAGGTTAGGACTTGGGGGTAGTCTTGAAAGACCCTTGCACAGCATTGACCTTGCCGAGGTGCGAAGATATTGTATCATGTATTACCAACAGAGCTACGTGTTAATATTTTCTCACGAAATGGTACTAATCCCATTTATTTATAGTTTAAAATTCACAATAAGTCTGTCTCTGTTCACGTCAATCGTCAAATATTCAGTCATTAACATCCAAGTTCACGTTTCTTTCCAATATTTCTAAAAAACTTTCTTCCTTTCAATTAACGATTCGTCCAATTAAATTATCTTCTTTTGCTTCAAATCGGCAATTTTAAACTTTTAATTCAAGTATAGAAAAAAGTGAATTAAAAGTTTTTGGAAATAAAAAATTTGCCTACGAATATTCGTTAGATTTTGAAACGTGAACTTGTAATTATGAGGAAAATAGTAAGTAAAGCCTATTAAAAGCCGAAATGCGTCGAGGAAAATCCTAACCATCAAAGTATCGACTTGGTCAATGTCTAAGAATATCCCATTTTTAAGTACTAGGTAAAAAGGGAGACTTATTTACTCGCTCATACCTCACTCATGTCCATCTGCACCGGATCATAATTAGCATCACTGGCCCTTCTGTTCGCTAGGCGGCTACTTTCTTCAGGAAACATCTTGAAAACAGAATTAATACTTTCCAATCAGCCTGATCTTCTTAACGAAATTTAGACTCTCTAAACGAAAAAGAATCTTCTCTGCTTAAATGTTTCAAAAAGGGTCAAAAATATCGACTTCAAATGTTGTAATCGTCTCTCGAATTTATAGTCAACAGTTTATAATCAACAATTTATAATAAACAATTTATAATCCGTCCGTTTATAATCAGCATCCACTTTTTAGCAATAATCAACTTGTTTAGTTAACTACAAAAACTTTTCAAAATATTTTAGTTTAGTACCTATTTACTTAGTTATCTGTCAACCGTGTTTACGTAGTAACTTTAAAAGCACTTTATATAACCAAAATGTAATTTCCTTGCATACACTTTTTTGTAACTTGTGTCACCTTTGGTAAATAAAAAAACAGAGACTGATGAGATAAAGCACTAAGGGTGTAACTATTTTTGGTTCTAGGTTTTTGTATTTCCTTCATAAACATTTGCAACCATTTAAAATCCAGACAATCTTTCAAGTAGAATAATTCTTCAAATTCAATAAACATGATTTAAAATTAAATTAATAAATGGTAATTATGATTGACAATCACAATTCCTGACAGGCTCGATTTAAGTCGACACATTTTTAACAGGCTTCATTTGCGAGCAGAAAACATTTTCTTTAAAATACACGAGCTTTTTTATTAATAAAAGAAAGTTATTTCTAATACGGCTCACCTTTGTATCAATCGAATTATTACTATTTTCACCGTCACTGGCATAATTTACTAAAGAGTCCATAATGGCGTATGGAAATGAAAAAGAAGAAACAGGAAGTGAATTAAAAATTATGCACATGCGCACTGAGATTCCTGCGCACGCAGTATCGATTGTTAACTATCGAATATCGTTCATTTGAAAATTTAAATTTAGTTTTGGACAAGAAATTGACAAGAAATTTTTTTGACTAAAAAATGGACATTTTGATTAGTTTTTTGCTTCTTTCTTTGTTAATGAGTGCAAAAATCGAAGAATAAACGTTAAATTATAACAATATTAGTAGTACGAATAATGATAATAGTGAGAATAATGACAAATCTTTAAAAAATAGTTCAATTTGACAGTGTTAAAAGTTGTACCGATTTTAGGTTATATCAAGTTGGATGTCAACAATATGAAGGAAGAATAATACTTTTATAAACAAAAGTTACATATATTTAAAGCAAATCTTTCTGTATAAGGAAACAAAAGTTGAAGTACGTAATCAAAATAATTGAAATCACATTTAATAGTTTAATTTCTTTTAAGTCTTTTAAGTTCTATATTTTTGTTGTTAAAATTTGAATCAATGTTTTAGGTTATGGGAATTCTGATTGAAATTTAATTTTTAGTCAAATTTTGTAATTAACTTTTGATACATAGATTAAATAAATAATATCCGTATTATTGATTTTTTGCTGTCACAATCATCATTGCTATTTAATCATCATTTTAACGTACAATTTAATCTTAATACGATTTTAATGATGATTTTTATTCAAAATTATATACATTGAATCACAAAATATTAATTGAACAATTCAAAATTTAACAAAACTGTGTATCTAAACTTGCAATTTTCGACTAACGGTTTTCACAGATTCAAATAAGAAAGAGCCGGGAGCAACAGTCTTCAGTCAGACCTTCTGCGGGAAACATCGTTTTGTGCTGCTCTGTGTATTGTAAAGTGCGCGTTTTCGAACCTTTCTGTTTATAATTAATAAACATTACAAAAAGCACTTTTTTCGCTGGACCATTTTGTTTCAATATTTGGATTATTTTCTGCATCTACAAACCTTGGTAAGTCACGTTTCATTTATTAATCACGTAACTTTAAAAGTTTATTACTTACTTCCGCATTAATTTAATCTGCTATATTTAATAAATTTTATTTTCCTTTTAATATTACGTACTTCTCCGTTTTATGATCTTTTTTTGGAAAAGATTTATGGACTTGTTTAACATATTTCTATTTTCGTATTTTAAATAACCTCCTGAAGTGTTGTCCTTACGAATCTGTCAATTTTTTATTATTATTTATTATCGCGAAATTCATTTATTTTGTTTTTGTTTTCGTGTCTTGTACACCCGATTTTTTGTGCCTTTTTTGCATTTTGTATTTTTTCTCTTTATTTTGTTTTCCCTTTTTATTTCGTTCTTTATTTTTTCTCTTTTTATTTCGTTCTTCATTGTTTCTGTTTCTATTTCTTTTTTATTTTTTGTCTTTTTATTTCGTTCTTCATTGTTTCTGTTTCTATTTCTTTTTTATTTTTTCTCTTTTTATTTCATTCTTTATTGTTTCTGTTTCTATTTCTTTTTTATTTTTTCTCTTTAAATTTCGTACTTTATTGTTTCTGTTTCTATTTCCTTTTTATTTTTTCTCTTTTTATTTCTTTCCGTATTTTTCTTTTTTTGTTTTAATTCTTTTCTGTACTTTTCATTTTGTGTTTTCATTTCTTTCCGTACTTTTCTTTTTTTGTTTTAATTCTTTTCTGTACTTTTCATTTTGTGTTTTCATTTCTTTCCGTACTTTTCAATTTCTCTTTTCATTTCTTTCCGTATTTTTTCATTTTCTGTTTTCATTTCTTTCTGTGTTTCATTTTTTCTGTTTCTATTATTCTTTGTGTATTTTATTATTTCTCTTCATTATTTCTTTGCGTAATTTTCTTTTTATATTTTCCTCTCTTTCTGTATTTCATTTTTTCTGTTTCTATTTCTTTCCGTATTTTTCTTTTACTGTTTCTTCTTTCTTTCTTTCTTTCTTTCTTTCTTTCTGCTTTCATTTCTTTCCGTATTTTTCTGTTTCCATATTTCTTTCTGCATTTTTCTTCTGTTTTCGTTTTCGTTCCTTCCCATTTTTCCGTGTATTTTATTTTCCCTGCGCACTTTAGTTATTTGTGCGCATAATTTAATGCCGCTCTGCATAAATTAAAACAAAGTGAAAATAACTTTTTAAAAGACGCGAAACTTTATTGTACAGTAAAGTAAAAATTCAACTTTCGACTGTAAAGTTTTCTGTGACTTTTAATGAGCGTTTTTTTGTGAAAGAGTAGAAAAAGTGTTTCATTAAATCCTTCATCATTTTCTTGAAATGTTTTCCCCTTTGCATCGACTTTGACACGCAAGTTAGTTGTGGGGACGGTTTTTGCGAGTCTACCGTCGAAATTCCGGAAACACAACCCCTCGAAGAGTGGCAGTTACTGTACGAGGGGTAGTTTTATTGGATTCTAGATTGTGTTGAAATGAACTTCAAAGAGAAACGTTACATGTGACTTGCTCAACAATGCATCTGTACTTGTAACTTCAGAGTATCTTTTGTGATTAGTCAAAAGTTCTCAGGCCCATTCAGCACTGATTGTCAGTAATTTCATGATCGCAATCTCTCAATTTACAATAGTTTCAAAGTCATTGATTAGCTTTTTTGAACCTCTTTTAATTTTCTATTTCCTGTAATTTTTCATTATTTTTTTCTTTTCACTTTCATTCTATTTTATCAGATATTTTCATTTGCAAAATTTGCATTTTCACACTCGAAACAGAAGAATAAAATGTAAAGAATACAGAAGAATAAAGTGTAAAAAATATTGAAAATTAAAATGTAGAGAATATAGAAGAATAAAATGTAAATAATATTGAAAAATAGAATGTATAGAGAATATAGAAGAATAAAATGTAAAAGTATTGAAAAATAAAATGGAAAGAATATAGAAGAATAAAATGTAAAAAATATTGAAAAATAAAATGTGAAGAATATCGAAGATTAAAATTTAAAGAACGAAGAATAAAATTTAAAGAATATCGATAAGGAATTTTTTATCGTTTGTAAAATACGTTTCAAGTAAATGATTCCATTGATACATTTCAATTTAATATTTAAAGTGATATGTGTATATGAGATTAAGATTATTAGCCTCTTTTTTATTTTTTTCAAAACAGATAAAATTTGATGATATGGTTTTTATGAGAGAGAATTCTTTATGGTCAGTAATTTCTTTGCAAATTATATGCGGTTTGCTCTGTGGTTAGCAACTTCATTAAACACTTCTTTTTCTCAGGTAATGAGAACTTTTAATTCACGCGTATTTAATACGATGTAATTTTAATTTCCTACTTTAGTAAACGTTTAATAAAAAAAACCATCATTGTGACACTACTTTGCACTCAGAAACGCGAATATATTCAACGAAACAACAAATTAGACAACATTCTTGTCATTAAGAATTATTATTATCATATTTATATTATTATTATTATTTTATCATCATCGTCATCTTCGTCATCATCATCATCATCATCATCATCATCATCATCATCATCATCATCATCATTATCATTATCATCATTAAGAATTATTATTATCATTATTATATTATTATTATTTTATCATCATCGTCATTATCATTATCATTATCATCACCATTATCATCATCATTATTATTCTATCATATAAACAAACAAAAATTCTAAATAAATAAACATTATAGAATTCAAATTATCCGGAATTGAGATTTTTAAAAAGCATTCTAAAATGCCAACTTGAGACGGAAAGCGATCTTTTGTTTTTGCCCAGATTTTCATCAAAGTGAGTTTTAATTTACAGTCTTTTTCCCGTGAATTGAAAAAGGGTTCTTACCGTCGACGGCATTCAGTGAGCAATAAAAGATTTCGCACAAATGCTGCTTTAACTTTCGAATTCGCGACGAGACTGACTTTAAACACGCAAAACGTTGTGTACGAAAGCTTAATAAATATATACGAGGAAATCCGCATCTGTAAATTTGTAAAATATTGTTAACTGAATTTTAATAAACAATTTGAAATGACAAGCCACAGTCGTGCTCGAGTATAATGAACCAGTAGTTTAGTTCCTGAAGTAACGAAGCATAGCAAGCACACGGTCGCTTTTATTATTATCTGCTCTATCTAAGCACATATACAAATGTCGAATGCCTCGAAACGGGGTCGAATACTAATTTAAAATAATTTGTCTTATTTTTGGACAACGCATGTTTATTCTTTACAAAGAATCGGGAATTGAATTTATAATATTTGTAATTTACTTCTCGTGCTGTAAATCGCAATTGTGATTTATGGTTTGTGATTTATAATTTATGTTTTATGATTTATGATTAATCGTTTATGATTAACATGCATGAGATTTACACATGTGATGTTGTTCATGTAAGAGTAACAATAATTTTTGTAAACTTCATATGTGGCATTATCATTTAGGTAACATTAACATGTGACGTTAAAAATTGGGCACATTTTGTTTTAACTTTGTATATATATATACAAGTATATATACTTATTTAACTTTGTATATTTAGCACTTGTTAACAGTATTTATCTTACTGAATTTAAATGAGCTACTTAGAATGTTTTAAAGTGTGGGGAAAGAGTTGAAAAACCTCCTTATTTATCCGTTAACGATAGTGCGACAATAACTACATAAAACTCTAAAATATTTTACACAAAAAAAATAAATGCTTCATTTGAAAAAACTTCAATTGAAAAAACAATGCTTCCCTATGAGGAAGCAAAAGTATTGTTTTCAGCCCATTTTTGTCTGGAAACGTTTACATAAGTGTCAATTTCTGATTTTAAGACCAAAAAGTGACTTGGTCTTGTTTTAAGCCACAAAATTAACTGATTGTGTAAATGGTTTAAGACTTTCTTTTTTCTGTGTGTCGCACAATCCATATAAAAGTTAGATTCCACTTTAATTGCAGAACTATATTTTTATTAATTTTAATAATTTAATTCTTTTAATTCAGAACTATATATAAGTATATAATAAACATAATATTTTCCTCTTAAAGCGACCTTCTAATTCTCGACAACTTTTAGGATCACTTTAAAGTACGTTGAATGAAAAACAAGCGTTATGAACCCAAGTAAAGGGAAACACAAGTTTTCCTGGTCTTTCTCATTTGGTTGAGCTTAAGCGTGATGATGTGTAAATAAACGGGGAGCTTTCTTGCAAAAGTAAACGCAGTCGCATTGTAAAAACACGGAAGAGCCAGTTAGAGATCTTGAAACGCGTTATAAGCAGCGTAGCTATTTCCCAGGATGTTTCTCCGTTGCTTTACCTTTCGTTCTTTGTCTTTTTTTCTCTACTCCTGGTCACTTTCGCGTACGTAGACCCCGTATCGCCACTTCGCACAGATAATCGTCACAGAACATACATTCACCTTATCATAAAACTGCAAGAAAAACCAGTTCCAACAATAACCATAATATAATCGTTGCAACGAAATGGCTGGTTTCATGGAATCTATAACACCAAAAGAAACATTATTCCTTGATTTTAAAACACTAACAACAAAATTAGCAGAAACTTTCCTGATCTGTAGATTATAGATTTATGAATCTATACATATATCTAATCTCAACTTTTATATAGTTTTTTTGTATTTGAAAGTTTCGATTAGATCTAGATTATATCTAGATTATAGATCTATAATTTATAGATTATAGATCTATATCTAAATTATAGATCTATAATTTATATCTAGATTATAGATCTATATCTAAATTATAGATTTATAAAGCTATAATCTAATCGAAACTTTCAAATTCAATAAGAAAAAAACTATATAAAAGTTTGGGACTTTAAAAATGAATTATAGAAGTTTTTTGAATTTCGGAAAAAGCAAAAAATGTACTCGCTTTACTTGAGTGTTATTAAGATCTTGAAAATATAGAGGACAAAATAACAAGAAATGTGAAATTTATAAACATGATGGGAACTGGAAAGAAGAGGAAGTTGTTGGGATTAATAAGAAATTACTGAAAACTCTTGGAAAAGCTCTTGGAAAATTGAAAATGATGCAGAAAAGATAGAGAGAGAGAGAGAGAGAGAGAGAGAGAGAGAGAGAGAAAAGGAGAAAGAAGGAGAAAGAAGGAAAAAGAAGGAAAGAGAAGGAAAAAGATGGAGAAAGAAAGAGTAAGGAATAGAGAGAGAAAGAGAAAGAAAAAGAAAGGAATAGAGAGAGAAATAAGTAGTGAAGAGAAAGGAAACTAGCTCCTGGGAAAGGAGAAGCAGGACAAAATAATAAAAAGTAGAAAAAGGTTACATCAGTATCTTACATATAAGTGAATAGGTTCTCAGAGCATCATCTAAAGATTCACCTCAAGATATAACTACGTGTCCTATGCAGGAAAATGTCCTTCGAGTTACTTAAAAAATTTCACTCCTAATGAGAAATCAATAATTATTCTAATCAATTCACATTAAATTTGCAAAAATCTATCTCATTTATTATGCTTCACGTTCACTCCAAGAATATAAGTTTCTAATTAATGTACTCTCTCAGCCGGTTTTTCAAGCATTCGTTTTTTTAAAAATCTGCGACAAAAATTTTCGAGAACGTAATTAAATTTTGCAGCTGTCGATTATTGTTCGATTCGGATTGATTTAAACTTCGTTTCAAAATTGCTTCGCTTCAAATTTCCTATGCTTCAAATTCGCCGCATTTCAAGTTCAAATTCATTTCAAGTTTCAAATTCGCTGCATTTCAAGTTTGCTTCGTTTCAAACTCGTTGCTATTCAAGTTCGTTGCGTTTCAAACACGTTGCGATTCAAGTTTGTTGCGATTCAAGTTTGTTGCGTTTCAAACTCGTTCCGATTCAAATTCGTTGCGATTCAAATTCGCTGCGTTTTAAACTCGTTCCGATTCAAATTCGTTGCGATTCAAATTCGCTGCGTTTTAAACTCGTTGCGTTTCAAATTCGCTGCGTTTCAAGTTTGCTTCGCTTCAAACTCGTTGCGATTCAAGTTCGTTGTGTTTCAAATTCGTTGCGTTTCAAACTCGTTGCGTTTCAAATTCGCTGCGTTTCAAGTTTGCTTCTCTTCAAACTCGTAGCGTTTCAAATTCGTTGCGTTTCAAACTCGTTGCCTTTCAAATTCGCTGCGTTTCAAGTTTGGTTCGTATCAAATTCGTTGCGTTGAATTTTGAAAAAATATCTCTGACAGTTGGGTGCTTTTTAAATTTAAATATATAATTTTCTGACACAATATCGATGCCTTTTAAGATTGAAACCAATTTTTTCAATCTGTATACTTTTACGTGCGTAATGTGATTTTTAAATTTAGCCTCGGAACATGTGCGATGGTCCACCGGTTAAATTTATGAATTGGATGAGTTTTATTCTGTGCCGGAAGGGTTTCAAGGAGCCAGACGTGTTTAAATCCATGGATTCCCCTTCCTCTGAAAAAAAAGATTGTGAGGATGTTTTAACGGTCGAGCGAAGATGACGTGAACACATTCTGTTTGGTACTTAAAAAGAAAATAAAGCTGAAATAATTTCGTTTAAGAACAAGAGGTTGCAGTGATATGAGCATTTTAAAAAGTCTTCACTGAATAATTGCTTCCAAGACAATGGACGGAAAAGAAATAAATATAGAGCGATTTTCATATATCTCTTCTCTCAGCAATTTTCTCATTTGTTTCTTCACTAATTTCTGTTATTAAAACAATTATTCATTCATTTTATCGCATTTGTTTGTGCATTATTTTGTGTTTGTTATTAGTTCTGTTTGTTATTAGTACTATTCATTATATTGTGATTCCAATAATGAATTCAAATATGGAAATGAGTTGATATGGTTCTTTGCGAGTTAGAAAAATTTGTTTCGAGATTTGTTTGAGAATTATTTTCTAAATTTTTCTAATTGTTTTTCTAATTTGCAATTGTTTGCAATTATTTGCAATTATTTGCAATTATTTACAATATTAAGTAAATGGATTTTTTTTAGATTTACGTGAAAAATTGGACTTTTTTGATAAGATTGAAATGTAAAATGAAGACGATTTGTCCAGCCCTGTATATTCTTTACTCTTGCCAGGAAACTCTTGGAGTATCGCGATTCCGTTATAGTATACAAGTTACTCTGCTGTAACTTTAATGCATCTACATATATTCATTGAAAAGGGTGTAAGAGGCAAGGAAGGGTAACTCATGGGATTTGTCTTCTTTTATTTCCCTAAAGAGTAATAAAACAAAAGTATAAATGACCATCAAATGTACAATAGTAAAATCTTAAAGTTCATTTTTTAATGAACTTTTTATTCAAGTTTTTGTTACTTTTTATTTAACTTTTCGTCACTTTTTGCTCAACTTTTTACTCAAATTTTCGTTACTTTTTATATGACTTTCCATCACTTTTTACTCAACTTTCTACTCAAATTTTCGTTACTTTTTATATGACTTTCCGTCACTTTTTAATTTAACTTTTGCTTCACTTACCTTTCACATTATTTCATCAATTGATATTTAAATTTTATTTTAATATAAAGCTGCAAGGTACAGTTTAAATTGCAACACCAAGTAATAAATAAATTCTAAAATTCAAATTCTACATTTTATTTTACAATTTGTGCTATTTTTTGATATTTAATATTTCATGTAATTAACAAATAGAAGAAAGTGATAATGTTTATGTTTGAATTATCTTTTCGTAGTTACATATAACACATACTTTATTACAACGTGTGTTTGTAACACATACTTTGTTACAACGTGTGTTTGTAACACATACTTTGTTACAACTTGGGTTTGTAACACATACTTAATTACAACGTGTGTTTGTAACACATGCTTTATTATGTGTTTATAACACATGGCAATTCTTATAAAATATAATAACTGAAAAAAGTACCAAGCCGCAGTTGAAATTCTGATTTTAATCAATGATGTAACAACCTAATTAGGTCACGGTCTGCAGAAGTAGGAAATTCTTATAGCAATAGTTTCATTAAAGTCTTCCTGGGAGGCAGAATATTTCATTACAATCAAGACTCACTGTTTGTCTTGTTAGATATAATTTACATATTTTCAACTTCATTAGTTGATACTTTGTTCAGATTTCATTATACATATACATTATACATATATATTTATATATTATACATATATATTATACATATATATTATACATATATATTATACATATATATTATACATATATATTATACATATATATTATACATATTACACATTTATATTTATTATAATTCTTTAGTTTCTTTTCAATTCGTAGATCTATTTACAATAAATCTTAACCGTCCATTATTTTCACTTTTTACTCATTAGGCCAAAAAACCAAAGTCAAAAGACCGTAAAGTAAAACCAAAAACTCGAAGGTTAAAATGTTTTTATAAAAGCATATATGAACTTTATTAAAAGTAAAACACTGTTAGTATTTATTATAACATAAATAAAATTCGTTCTGCAAATTCGTATCATGCCTTTTTTGTAAATACAAAAGGAAAACCAGTTTCGATTCAAAATTACACGTTTGCCCAATTTGTATTGGACCCTCTAATACCGTGAAACCAATCGAGTTACAGTTTTAATCATTATGCACCCAGGTAATAAAACCAACGCCTTTTTCTATGTCGGTTCCCCTCCATTATATATATGCAAGGGTCGCTATATATAGTACCCCAATTTTTCATCTTTTTCCAACAAATTCGACTTTTCCTTAACGATTCTTTAAATCATATTAACGATTCTTTAAATCATATTAACGATTTTTTAAATCATAATTATGTTCATTAGAATCCCCTCTAACGCCCAAACCAATTCTTTCAACTCTTTCATCATTTTCTAAAAGAATACATAAAGTATTCTTACATACAACGAAAATGTTTGTGTAATATTTTTTCTTTAATAATAAGTCTGATGCTTTTCCTCCCATTTTTTTGTTCAAATTCGTTTTTACTATTAGTATTACAATTTATTATGATAATATTATAATTTATTATTATAAGGGGTCATTCATAAACCACGTAGTTCGTTAGAGGTCGTCCATAAATTACGTAAGACTTTAGGGGGAATTGGGGGTCTAATGAATTCCTACGACATGTGTTAATTTACAAATTTTACCATATAAAAAATCTTGCATGGGAAAGAGGGGGTCAAAATTTCCAGAAAAAATGGGCTACATAGTTTATAAACGGACCCTAATATTATTATAATTTATTACGATTATTTATTGTTATTTATTTATTATTTATTTATTATTTATTTATTATTTATTTATTATTTATTGTTATTATTATCAGTTATTATTATTGCAAAGTGAATTTTCGTATACAAGATGCAGCTAACGCTCTTCACAAAATTAATACATAGCAGAAAATGTCGAATGATGATAAAATTGGAAGTTTGGACAAAGTTGTATTGAATAAAATTCATAGTTTAGAGAAAGTTGACGTTATATTGTTTGTTGAAATGAGGACAAATGCAAATTGCGCTTTTTTAGGAGCACACGACACCATCAATCTTTTTAAAGTTGCGTCGGTGCCCGGCTGTTTTGTTGGGAGAGAAGTTGTCTGCCACAAAAGACTAGGCAACATCAATTGAAAGCAAAAAAGGGCTCCTGCAAGCTTTTGAGCTAATGCTTTCTTTGTTAGGACACGATGTATTCTCTCGAGTATAAATCCTGACAATGAGACACGAGCTCATTCCGTTAGCCGGATGACGATATCATCGTTGACGAACATGCGGGTCAAAATGCGGAAATGTTCACTCAAAACCTCCTTCTATAATTTTTCACCTCAAAACTACTTCCATTCTGACAATTTTTGTATTGCTCATTAAAAAAAACTAATCCCAGTTTCTGTTATAACAGACTAATTAGTAACTGTCGAATTAATCAACCACATCAATTTATACCATATATACTGCATTTATTACTTTTACAATAAACATGGGAAAGAAAAAATTGCAATATTTCTCTTTCTGCAGATTTTGTGGAAGTTTTTTCAACTCTTTTTGTTTTCTTCGTTTTTGTCTTTTGGTTTAAATTTTATTTTCTTAATATTGTTAGTATAAATTTTTATATAGATTTTGTTTTCACAAGAAAAAATTTCTGTTGTTTTTGCCTGTTACCGCCCATAAAGACTTTCTGTTGTTTTTGATGCATTGGAATTCTACAGGCATATGCCTTGGAAAACAACAGTTTGTTTTTTCTGTGTTTGTGAATATAATTCGAAACTAGTGTATGAACAATTGAAAGGTTTTATAAGAATAGCTTAAGGAACTATCTTTGTGTATTTTCAGTTGTAATATTCTTATTTCTTTATACGTAGATGTGTGAAAGCCTATCCAGTGGAAAGCTGGTCGAGATTTTTGCTATACTTGAATGCAACTTCTGAAAAGGAAAATCTGATGCCTTCCTTTTACAGAAGCTGGCACCTGGCGAACCTTTTTCTTTTTATTCCACACAACCAGAAGGATATACAAAACTTTAAAGAAACCAACATCCGTAAAAGACTTTTAGAAAATTCGCTCTCAATATTTACGAATTATTTCATCAAATCGAAGATGAAAACGAAAAATAAATCATATTTTTTATTGCTTGCTATTCGTTGCGTTTCAAAATCGCTGCGATTCAAGTTCGTTGCGTTTCAAATTCGTAGCGTTTCAAGTTTGCTGCGATTCAATTTCGTTGCGTTTCAAACTCGTTGCACTTCAAATTCGCTGCGTTTCAAGTTTGCTTTGCTTCAAAATTGCTGCGATTCAAGTTCGCTGCGTTTCAAATTCGTTGCATTTCAAATTCGTTGCATTTGAAATTCGCTGCGTTTCAAATTCGTTGCGTCTCAAGTTGTCTTTGCTTCAAATTTGCTGCGATTCAAGTTTGCTTCGTTTCAAGTTCGTTGCGTTTCAAATTATATACAATTTTACGTTTCGTGCACAAAACTATAATATAAAAAAATATGTGTCGAAAAAAGAGTCAACGACTTTAATTATTTAATTCTGGTCTAATAAGGCTTGTTTTTTTTTAAATCTGATTCAATTAAAAATTGTCTGCTACATTACAGAAATTTTTTACTAAATGTTTTTGAAAAGAACTCGGAAAGTTTTTGCGAAAATGGCAAAGGGCAAAGTCAATGTGTATAAAATTGTAATTTTCGATTTTTTACTTTCTGAAAAAACCTACTTGTGTATGTAATGATTGTAACTAAAGGTGTGCATAATAAATGGCTAACAATGTTGGCATTTAATGAAAGCAGTGAACTAGTATTACGTGTTTATGGTGTTTTGAGCCAAGAATATAAATATGGAAATGTAACTATCTATGTAACGTCATCGCCAGGTTTAACTACGCGACCCTGACGTATACTGTAACAGCAGTCTCCGAATTTCGCGTTCAAACATTCTCTTTGGGACCAAATATTATCACCTTGCTTAACAATATACGTGAACTTAAAATAAATCTGCACATTTTTCGACTGAGAGTTTCAGAGAAGAATTACTAAACTAAATGTAGATAATTTTTCAAATTGCTAAAGTTTTTCTTTCTCGATATTTTAGTGCTTTATTCCTCTAAAGAATTAGTGAAAAGTCGTCCACCAATTTGAATTACATAGTAAGCATTTTTACTAACTTTTAGTAAACTTTCACTAAAAATTTAGTAGAAACTACTAAATCAGATAGTGGATTTTTACTAGAAATTAGTAAAAATGCTTATCTATTTAATTTGGTGGACGAATTTTCACTAATTCAAATTTAGAGAGTAATTTTAACATGTTATATTATATTTTGATGCTGAATTATATTTTGATGCTGAATTATATTTTGATGTTAAATTACATTTTAATGTTGAATTATATATTTTAATGTTTTTTAAAAGAGAGTAATTTTTTAAGAAAAGTGAAATGAATGGCATTTTGAATGTTATGTTGAAATATTGTTTGTACTTTTTCTTTAAACGCTTTGTAAATTATCACACCGGCAAATGCACTTTTTTTTTCCTTGGCAAGAAATGGAATACGAGAGGTAAAAAGTGATACTTAATCATTCTTGGAAAATCGAAATAAATAAGCAAGGTGTATTACTTAATTTTTGAATTTTTAGATCAGCAAAATTTATTATGTCTGACAATGAAAAATCGTGTCTTGTTTGACATGTTGATTTCTTACGTGCCCAAAGGCATGTGCATAACTTTCACATTTTTAGAACAATATTAATATGTAATTTTTTTATTACATCATTATGTACATTTTTAATGAATATTTCTACGGAAAAGTTGAAATTTTATTTAATCATACGTATATAAACTGATTTATGTTATATATTATTATATTATATATTTATATTATATATTATATATTTGAAATTCGGAAAGAGCTTAAAATGACGGTATTATTGACATATGTTGGCGACTTTTGTAAAAGTAAACTCAAGAACATTCAAATATTAGCATAGACATAGTATATATGTATATATATAAAAGCATTAAGGATATAAGAGCTCCTTAAGTAAATGTTTTCTTTCATATGAAATTTCGAGCTATAATATAAAATTTCGCAAAATTTGGAATTCTCTCCAATATTTCAGTAAAAGCACGCATTTTAACGATAAGTTTTCTTTTTCACGCACGATTACGTGACACACGAAATACATCACCCAGAATATGTACTTTTTTGTAAGATGTTTATCTTTGATTTCTTACTACCACGCAAATCCTAGAATTGGGTTAATGAATATAAATTAATTCGTGATTGATAAAACAATTTGTTTCTTCTTCTTTAGATTCATTTTTAAATCCTTTATTCATTTTTTGTAATCTTTATTTACACATTTGTCATAATCTTTATATTCACTTTTTGTAGTCTATTCATTTTTGTAGTTTATTCATTTTTGTAGTCATTTCATTTTTTGTAATCTTTATTCATTTGTTGTGTCCCTTCTTTCATTTTATGTCATTTATTCATTTTGCGCTATCCTCAATCCACTTTGTGCTATTTTTTATTTATTTCTTCATCCTTTATTCATTTCATTCCATATATCATTATTTATTTCTTTTATGTATAATTCATTTTATTTTATTTCATCTTTTATTTATTTTATTTCATTCTTTGTTCATTGCAGTTTATTTTACCGTTTACTTTTATGTACTTTTTTTAAATTTTCTTTTATCCTTCATTATTTTTTTTATTTTGTCCTTCGTTAATTTTATTCTATTTTATGCTATAATACAATTTTATTGCATTTTGTTGTTATTCAGTAATCTGTCTTTGCTATTCAATTATTTGCTTTTAATGTTCAATTTACCTCTGTCGTTTAATTTTTTGCCTTTGTTCTTCAATTATTTGTGACATTCATAATTATTTGCCATTTGTTCTTAAATTATTTATTTTTACTCAATGATTTGCCTTTTTATTTAATTATTTGTATTTTCCATTCAATTATTTGTCCTTTTTCTCCTATTGCTTCTTTTCATTCAATTATTTGTATTTTTTATTTAATTATTGGCTTTTTTCTTTAATTATTGGCTTTTTTGTTCAATTATTGGCTTTTTTATTTAATTATTGGCTTTTTTTGTTCAATTATTGGCTTTTTTATTCAATTATTTGCCTTTTTTCTTCAATTGCTTCTTTTCATTCAATTATTTGTATTTGATGTTCATTTATTTGCTTTTTATTCAATTAGTTGTCTTTTATTCAATTATTCGTACTTGTTGTTAAATTGATTAGTTAATTTAATTTTTAAATTGTATTTCAACAAAAGCTATGTATTTCGTCTATTTGACTGCAATGAAGAAAAAATTGCAAACGCGATTCTAACTCAATAGATTTTTCTTTCAAATATTCTTAATTTTGCCATTTCTTTCTTGAAGTAAAACTGAAATTGTGGTCTTTCATTTAAGCGTAAAAAAGTAATGAAGGCTTCCATATATAACGTCGTTAACCTATTTAGTTAATTCTTGTTACAAAAAATAGTATTCTTTTATCCGAGCCTATATTTAAATAATAAATAATGATAAAATAACATGGACAATAAAAGTGCATAATAAATAATAAAAATTGTGAACAAATATAAATTATATATGAAATATTCAAAATTACGAAACAATCAAAATTAAATAATAAAAATTGCAGAACAAAAAAAATTATAAAATAAAGAAAATTACGAAATAACAAAAATTGCAAAATAACAAAAATTACGGAATAATAAAAATTGCAATGTGGATAAGGATTAACAAGAATGAAGCGTTACACTGCAAAAAATGGTGTCTTAAAAGTGGGACAGAAGTGTCTTATTTGGTCAAAAGTGTCTTAAATTAAGACATTTTTTGTGTTTCAGTCACCAAATATGTCTTAATTTAAGACGTTTTTGCTCAAAATAAGACACCATGTTTTTGTAGTGTATTCTGACTTATTGCATTCCAATTGATTAATCTGAATTTCCTTTCCTTTGTGATTGTGATTGTTAATGATTGTAGATGACTTTTAAGCAGATCATCTGTCCTCGTTGATTGAATAAAAGAGATGGGCATCTAATTGTAAATAAAGAACATGAGACCGAAAAAAAATTCAACTCTCGTGTGTCAATTATCTCGCTTCTGATTCTTATTTATCTCAGTATCAATCGCATCCTCGATGAAATCAGACTTTAACCGAGGGTCCAGAGAACTTAAAACAAACCCTCATTAACCGCAATTGTTGTTGAAATCGTAACGCTGAAAAAACAATCAACTTTTAAAATTAACAGCAACACAATTTGCAACTCATTTATTTTCTTTTATACTTATTCATACCCTTATTTAACTGATGAATGATTTTATTATCAGTATTTCATTATTGAATCACCGCGTGCAATAACCGCCTCCCGACACACACATAAAGCCTGAATTCAATTATTTTCAATTTACATTATTTTACAATGTTTTCAAAATTCAAATTAATAATTTAAATCCCCAACTTGGGATATTCTTATATCCCAAGTTTTATTAAAATAAATTCCTATTTATTTTTCTCTCTTAATTTCTTAAAATTTAGGTTTCAATGTAAAAAAATTACATGATGATTACATGGAAAAAAGTACTTGAAAATTCACTCGACACTACTCGACTTTTCGGAGGGGCACAAATTTGTAAAAATTGCAAATAATTTACGTGAAGAAAATTGAAGGTAGCTCGATGTTTGGATCAATTGAAGTTTGGATCAATCGAAGTATAGATCAATCAAAGTTTGAATCAATTAGTTTGAATTAATTGAAGTTTAGATCAATCGAAGTTTAGATCAATTGAAGTTGGAATCAATTGAAGCTTGGATCAAGTTGGAATCAATTGAAACTTGGATCAATCGAAGTTTAGATCAATCGAAGTTTAGATCAATTGAAGTTTGGATCAATCGAAGTTTGGATCAATCGAACTTTGAATCAATTGAAGTTTGAATCAATTGAAGTTTGAATCAATTGAAGCTTGGATCAATCAAAGTTTGATCAATTAAATTTGTTATCAATCGAACTTTGGATCAATCAAAGTTTGAATCAATTAAAGTTTGAATCAATCGAAGTGTAGATCAATCGAAGTTTAGATCAATCGTAGTTTGGATCAATCGAAGTTTGGATCAATCATAGTTTGGATAAATCGAAGTTTCGATCAATTGAAGTTTGGATCAATCCAAATTTAGATCAATCGAAGTTTAGATCAATTGCAGTTGGATCAATTGAACATTGGATCAATCGAAGTTTGGATCAATTGAACTATGGATCAATTGAACATTGGATCAATCAAAGTTTGGAAAAATTGAACTGTGGATCAATTGAACATTGGATCAATCGAAGTTTGGATCAATCGTAGTTTGAATCAATTGCAAATAAAATAAAACCGCGAGATGGGTACTAAAGATAATAAAATGAAATAAAAAATAATAAAAGTTAAACAATAAAATTTAATAATTTTTGATCAAAAAAATATTTTAGACCAAATCTGAATTTCTGAAAACAGAAGGATAAAAGTTTCGTTCCTAAATTTCTTTCATTTGAAGTTCGGAACTTTATTTGCATGAAATTTTTGCAAATTTGTGTCCCATCCAAAAATCGAATACTTTCAAGGAAATTTTCAAGTAGGTACTTATTTTTTCCGTGTATACGTTTAATGTTTACGTATATATCCGATCCTGTTCTTAGCCAAAGAAAGAGTAAAAAAAAAAAGAAAAACAAAAATACTTCCTCTTGGAGAAAACAAAAAGGATAACACAAGGATACAATTATCAAGTTTTCTTGAAAAGTATTAAAAATCGGTTCCTGTCGTGCGAGAAAAATCAACTTTCACCTTTCATTTTTGCAGATGGTCCAGCATCTATTTTTTATTTTTTTTTGATCGAGGCCACAACTGGTCTGTATTCGACTGGAACTAACAAACATACAATTGTATCACTCTGACGGTTCAACTTGTCAAACCAGTTCTTGATTCTACTTTTTTTTTCTTTAATTTCTTTGCAAAGATCGTGGAAGCTTTAAAGTTGTGCTGCGCACTGCAAAACTCATTAAAGGGTGAAGCTGAACGTGGATGGAAAAATTGGCTTACTGCTTAACTACTGATAGAATTACTACGTAACCCACTTTCTTTTAAATGTGCCTCTTGCATAGGGCAATAGAATGGAAGCCAAGGCGAACACGTGCAAACGTGAGTACACATCAGTGTACATATAAGTACATATATAAGTATCTCAAATGTCTTCGGATAGACGAATATGCCTTGAGACTTTCTTTCAGGTCAATGGAAGGATAGGGTAAACATCTCAAGATGAATCTCTCGAAATTGCGAGGAGGAAACTTGAGAGCAACGTCTCTCGAGACACGTTTTGCTTGAGGTTCGGCTTAGTCTCTATTTTTCGAATATAATTCTGCTTTTCTTGAAAAAAGGGCAAATATTTGCGAAATTGGATTAATTCTCAAAGAATTGTTATGATTTTTAAAACCGAAGTTTGAATCAATTGAAGTTTGGGTAAATCGAAGTTTGGATCAATCGAAGTTTGGATCAATTGAAGCTTGGATCAATCGAAGTTTAGATCAATCGAACTTTGGAACAATCGAAGTTTGAATCAATTGAAGCTTGGATCAATCGAACTTTGGATCAATCGAAGTTTGAACCAATCAAACTTTGGATCAATGGAAGTGTAGATCAATCGTTGTGTAGATCAATCGAAATTTGGATCAATCGAAATTTGGATCAATCAAACTTTGAATCATTCGAAGTGTAGATCAATGAAGTTTGAATCAATCAAACTTTGGTTCAATCGAACTTTGGATCAATCTAACTTTGGATCAATCGAAGTTTGGATCAATTGAAGTTTGAATCAATTGAGGCTTGGATCAATCGAAGTTTCGATCAATCGAACTTTGGATCAATCGAACTTTGGACCAATCGAAGTGTAGATCAATCGAACTTTGGATCAATCGAAGTTTGAATCAATTGAAGCTTGGATCAATCGAAGTTTCGATCAATCAAACTTTGGATCAATCGCAGTTTGGATCAATCTGTTTTGATCAATTGAAATTCAGTTTACGTGAGTTCACACTTTTTTTTTTATCTAAAAGTATTTAAAATTAGTCAAAATGGACTATTTTAAAGTGATGTTTCACTTATTTTAAAGTTGGAATTTCAACTATTGGAATTACAGTGCAGAAGACTTTTAACGTATAAGATGAATCTCCCTTTTTTGGATTTAAAAAGTGGAATTTGAACAGATTGAAATTAGGAACAATTACAAAATTTGTTTGAAGTTTGAATTAAAGGGAGTTGATGAAAATCGGACAGAATGTAATTTATCGAGTCGCTGTTAAAATATCTTTAAATAATCTTCTTGAATAAATTAATTCTTCCTTCGGGATAATCAATAAAAATTTTCTGACCTGGAAAAGTTCTCTCATCCTTATATTATAATAGTCTAGATTACAATAGAGTGTCAATATTTTATTTAATAACTTCTTCTTAATCTAAAACTTCGATGTATAATCATACAAAACTTTGATTTAATCTACAAAATTTCGTTTTAATTTAAAACTTCGATTTTATCTATAAAACTTTGATTTAGTCTAAGGAATTTCGTTTTAATTTGAAACTTCAATTTAATCTGAAACTTCAATTTAATCTGAAATTTCAATTTAATCTGAAACTTCTATTTAATCTATAAAACTTTGATTTACTCTATAGAATTTCGTTTTAATCTGCAACTTCGATTTCATTTCATTAATTAGATTTCCCTCAATTCGTACAATTGTCCGCGCACTACTTATTCAATAATCGTGTCGTACATTTATGTAGGTACTAAACACTAATTTAGCATCTTTAGATTATTTCCTTCGTCGTAGAGAAAGTTATAATCTTCCTCATTTCCTTTATTTTTCTTATTTTCGTTTTTCTATTTGAAAAAAACATTTTGATTTATACTGACCCAACTATGAAGTTGACAATTATTTTTATTTAACGTGTTTCTGGTTTTTTGAGAAATCCTTGATACCATACTTTAATTTTTATATATAATTGTCACCAATCTAGGAATTCCAACAAAATCTGGTTCATTATGAATTCAGAGTGCAAATGGGACTATTCACCCACAATATCGTAATTAATTGCTTCAGTTCATCAACTGTGATTGACCGTAACACAGCTTCTTTCATGCTCTCGAATAAAAAAAAAAATATACACTGAATCGATATCACCCTTCTGACGTAAGATTACGCAATTCGCTTTCTTTTAATTTATTTTGTTTTCTTCATTTCACATTGTTCTGAAATTCCAAAAAGTGGCTTTTTATTCCTCACTGTTTCTTGTTTCTTCGTTATTTTTCATTCTCCACTGTTTTTTTTGTTCTTCGCTATTTTCTATTTTTCACTATTTTTTTATTTTTCGCTGTTTTTTATTCTTCATTGTTTTTTATTCTTCATTGCTTTTTATTCTTCGCTGTTTTTTATTTTTCGCTATTTTTTATTATTCGTTGTTTTCTATTCTTCATTGTTTTTTTATTCTTCACGGTTTTTCATTCTTCGCTGTTTTTTATTATTCATTGTTTTTTTATTCTTCACTTTTTTTTATTCTTCACTGTTTTTTATTCTTCGCTAGTTTTTATTATTCGTTGTTTTTTTATTTTTCACTTTTTTTTATTCTTCACGGTTTTTTATTCTTCGCTATTTTCTATTATTCATTGTTTTTTCATTCTTCGCTGTTTTTTATTCTTCGATATTTTTTATTCTTCTCTGTTTTTTATTATTCATTCTTTTTTTTATTCCATTTTTTATTGCACGTAATTTTTACTCTAGCATTTTGCCTTTAAGTACTTCTTAATTTTTCTCCTTCATAATTTCCTTTCCTCTTCTTTTTCTTCTTCTTTCTTTTAATTTTCCCTTTCCCTCAATTTTCTCTTTCTTTTGATTTTCACTTTCTTTTGATTTTCACTTTCTACTTCTTTTTCATCTTCACTTTTATTACTAAATCGTTTTTACTGCATTTAGGATTTTTTACGGTAACAATAAAAGATTATCTGCTTCTTCTCAAAGAATATTCGCGTTTTTATTCTTCCATTGACCTTTTGTGTTTCGCATAAAAATTTTATAGGTTTCTGCACAGGAAAGCAATTAAAACGTTTTCTCCAGACGGGAAAAAATGTTACCTGGAGAATTTTTTTCCATTGTAAAAAAGTTCGAATAAAATAAGATTGTTTAAAAAAAAGGAGTATTTTTATATTCTAATGATTGTTTTTATATTCTAAAATATTGTTTTCATATTCTAAAATAATGATTGTTTTTATGTATATTCTAAATTAATGATTATTTTTATACTCTAAATTAATGTTTTCACATTCTGAATTGATCATATCAATAAAATATTTGAAATAAAAGCTCGCTTTGAAAAGTAGTAGAAAAAATGTTAATAAGAGAATAATTACGGGACCAAGTGTGAATGATGATTACTAATTACTTTGATATAATTTAATAACTTGATCCAGGTGTTATTCCCGGAAATTAGAACTTCGATCTGAATCGGGTTTGAACGACTTCCGGAGCAGTTCTGAATTCTCAATATTACACCTGAATAGTTACATGGATGGTTTATCAACCATCCACATTAAATGCACTCTTCGTCCTTCATTTATTCTTCTTGTCATCGACCTCACTTCCTCTCTTTCTAATTTATAACGCTTCACATACTTCTTCCTTTATCATACGATGCCTTTTATATAAAAACCTATATTCTCTAATTCACTTACAATAATGCTAAATTATTTCTTTTGAATAAATAAAAATTCCAATCGAAATAATAATAAAAAAATTGAAATAATAATAAAAAATTGAAATAATAATACAAAAATTGAAATAAATAAATAAATAAATTCTTGTCTATTTCAGCGCGTCGATAATTTGTAAAGCTACAATTTGCGAAAAATGATTTTCACGATTTGCGAAGTCATTTGTGAAAGAATGCTTTTTAAAAGAAAAGGCGCAATAATAATGTTTGTAGATTCGTGTGTAATTAAATTTAACAGTGAAAAATGGCTTTCGGTTTGAAATGAGAAGCTTCCCTTTCTGAAAAAGTTGTAAAGTTTGTGAGTCGATGAAACGAGGAGGGAAAAGTTGGATCCTTAATCAACAGATTCTTCTTTATACATTTTCATCTTTTATTCCGCTTCTTCGGGTATCTCCTTTCATTCTCCTCTTCCCAAGTAACTCTTCTGCTTTCTATATCAAAAGCCCTGAGAGGAAATCTCATACAGTCTTGGAAGAGGCGCTAAAATATCCAAGAGCTGCGACAAAATAAAGGAAGGATCAACTGCTCCCCTGGCATTGTTTAGAACCCCATAAGTGCTTAAAGCGGACAGGACATATGCAAATTTCAAACTAATGAATGCGTGACATGAGTGAAATTAAGCTATTAATTATTTTTTAACAAAATTCATTTTATTTTACAATTTCTTTTGTACAATAAAATGTGGTTAGGAAAAAAAATTGGCAAATAAGGTACACAACAAATATGAAAACGATACTTAAAAAGTAAACATAACATAAACATAACATAAACGTAACATAAACATTACATAAATATAACATAAACGTACCATAAAAGCGTAACATAAACATGACATAAACGTAACTTAAACATAACTTAAACATAAAATATTTATATTCACTATTTGTTACTGTTTTTAAAATTGCGAGGTGTGGAATATTTTCTTTTTTTACGGAGCTAGAGCATAGTTGCGAGAAATTCGTGAAAGGTGTAAAATGTTGAAAAATAGTGTAGGACGTAAGCTTGTTAAGATCAACACTTACCCGTTATGTAGCGCACTTCCCTTTAGTTGTTAAAATTTATGAAGCACTGTCCAATTTGTATAACAATGTGAACGACACTTAACTGGAGCAGAAATTCAGAGTTAAATTGCATCAAAATCTCCTTAAGGGCCGTTTTTTACTATTTCTGGTATTATAAAAAAGCCATAAGTCAAAAAAGAAAATAATTTATTTCTTTATAATGTATCACATCCGTATATCAAATAAATGTTTGCTTGATTTAAACAAACTTTTTTCGAAGTGGACAGAATTCATTAAAGTTCAAAAAGAATCCAGAGTTGAAAAAATGCAATATTAAAAGAATTCAGTGTTTAAAAGTGCAATGCTAAAAAATTCAGAGTTTAAAAATGCAATGCTAAAAAATTCAGAGTTTAAAAATGCAATTCTAAAAAAATTCAGAGTTTAAAAATGCAATGCTAGAAAATTCAGAGTTTGAAAAATGCAATACTAAAGAAATTCAGAGTTTACAAAAATCATTGATAAAAAGAATTCAGAGTTTACAAAAATCATTGATAAAAAAAATTCAGAGTTGACTCTGAATTCTTTTTAACAATGATTTTTAACCTCTTGTTAAGAAATTCAAAGTTGAAATGCTCATTGTTAAAAAAACCATAGTTGCAAATTTTAAATGCAATTTTGAATAAACTAGTGTTAAAAACGCAAAGTAAAAAAAATACCAAAAACTGTAAATAAAAAAAAAGCAATCAAAGAGAGTAAATATTAAAGAATTCAAGACAATGAAATTAATTAGTAAAGAATAAACCAGATTTTATGCGTGGAAAATTGGTTTTGATTTTAATAATCAGTATCGATGAATATCAATATAGAAAATATTGAAATTAATTTAAAATGAAATATTGATGAATTTTAAAGATTTAACAAAAGAGTAGTTTAATGATTAATGACATTACAAGAGTGAGTTGATGATCGTTTAGATAATAACAGGTACATAACATCTCTGCTCATAAAAACCATACATCTGGTTATAAAAAGAATTATGAGTATTATTTGACGATTACGTAATACACAGTTTCATCACGTCCCTATTCAAAAATTCATTTAAATTAAATTCCATTCATTATATTACAAAATATATTCAATTCAGAGTTTCTCTAATGTTTTAGTTTCAGATGAATGATCAAAAATGCAGATGAAACATAAATAACATATATAACAGAATTTAACAATAAACATAAATAAACACAATTAAAATAAAATTAACACTAATATTTAAAGCGAGTACACAGGCGATTATTGCATGCGGCGGCTCAATAGAGATAATTCATAATAATGTATAATTCGTAATTTTGATAGTAATTCTTACAATAAATTTTGATTCTTTCTTTTTTACAGCAGCATCGCTATGAAGATGGAACTTCGGGAAAAGTCGCTTGATTTCAAGGAAAATTAATAAAATGAAATAAAAGTGTTCGCTCCTTTTTGAAATTGTCAGAATATTGAAAAAATGACGTCGACTACAGATCTACCGAAGGAGCCAACTCGAAAGAAATTTTTCAATCCAAATCTAATTTCACTAAAATGTCTTCTGTTTCTCTTCTTTGGAGGTAACTACATTAATTATAAAATTCGTAATAATAATTTCGATTCTTTATGTAGTTTTTTTTAGAATAAAGTTTTTATTATTTTTATATATTTATTTAATAAATAAATTTAGAATAAAATACTGTTTAATTATTCATTCTTTCAGAAATTTGAGTGTACTAAAATTGCGCTTTGATTTAAAATTTTTACACTCATTTCTAATTTTAAAGAAAAAAATACGATTCTTCTAAAGAAAGAGATGAATTATTTTTAGTAACAAAGTATCTTACTCTGAAGAAAAATATATTTATTCTTACTCGCGAATGCAATCGCTATGAACGAAAGCAAAAAGTAGATATGTTACTTTTAGAACCGAAAGATCATATTTTATTCAAACATTGTTTATATTGTTTCTTTTTAAATTTTGCTTGATTTCTTGTTTTATTTGTAGCATTTATTTCATTTTGTGCATTTATCTTGTTGTTTTTATTTGTATTATTGAGTTGTTAATCATTGTGTCAATTGTTATGTTATTATTTTATTTGCGTTTTTTAAGTACAGTCAACTCTACGAATAGTGCCGCAGATTTGCACAAAGGAAACAAAGGACGCTCGAGTGAGAACAAAAAAAAGCGGCACTATTCGTAGAGTTTTCGATTCACTATTCATAGAGTTTTATTGGCACTATTCATAGAGTTTTAGTGTCACTATTTATAGAGTTTTATTGGCACTATTCATAGAGTTTTATTGGCACTATTCATAGAGTTTTATTGGCACTATTCATAGAGTTTTAGTGGCACTATTCATAGAGCTGACTGTATGTTATTTTTTATTTCTTATGTCATTTATGTAGTTTTTATGTTATCTTATTTATTACGTTATCTTTTTTTTATTGTTATAATGAATCAATTATTTATTTATAGTTATGTTGTTATTAGTAAGAGGATATCATTATTTCAATTCAGTTTTCGTTATCATCTTCCATTTTCTACTGCAATTTAAGTTTATTACAGCCTACATTGTCTTCCTTTCTTCTGATTTCAAATATTGATTTTGAACAGCTTTTACTACTTTATAATACGTGATGCGTGCAAGTTTGAAGATCATAAAACGCATTCATCAGTTTGTAAAATGGTAGCAAAAACAAATTACTCCCCTTTTTCACTCATTTGGTTATATACACCGAAGCATTGTATTCTTACTGGAAGATTAACACCCCTCGATCATTATGCTCTAATGGATTACTTCCATATTTGGCACCCTCCCTAAAGCAATGAGTAATTACACTTAGAATCTATTGTTACGAAATAAAAAGAACCTTTAAAATTTACTTATGCAATTATTTATTTCAATCATAGTCTTCTTGTTTTGTTGCTCTCAACAACATTTTGCTTCCTCACAGAAAGCATTATTTATTTTTTCTTATTAGAAAATTAGACAATTAGACAAAAATGACAACAATTTTATGACAAAAATTAGACTACAATCGTTTTATAACAATATTATTCAAATGAATTAAAATGAATTAAAATCAAATTTCAATAAACAATTTTTCAGGCATGGGATGCCTCTTTCCGTTCCTTCCCCTACACATGAACGAGGTTGGTTTGACGAAAAATAAAATCGGGATTGTTTCCATGGCATCGGCAATTGTTGCCATTTTGGGGCCATTAATTGCTGGACCATTGGCTGACAAAATGGCAGGTCATAAAGGCTCAAATGACAAATCTTCGACTGGTCGATATCTCAGGGTAATGATAGCAGTCGCCTGTGTTTTCTCTGCACTTTTTTATGCTCTTCTTTTACTGGTACCACCGACAAAAATTGAGCTTTCACAAGAACGGAGCCCTTCAATGAACTTTTCATGCGACCAAAATGGTGCCATTATTTATCAAGAAAGGTGCAGAGACTCAAAGGATTGTCATCGATGGACTGACGAACGAATTGGAACAATTGTCTTGACAAATTGTCAGTATGTTTGCAGTCCAAGAAAACCCAAATCCTCTAGACATTTTTCTTCTTCTGAGAGCAGCACTGAATATTCATTTGAAGACGGAAGTGGGGATATCACAGTAGCTCCACTTATTGTGCCTGAAAATTTGCTACAGGTATGGTAATTCTTACATATTTTATGTCTTTATGATATTTCAAGTTGTTCCTGAAAACTTTTTTGCAATCTACTTTTTTTATTGGATTCGAATTTTAACGTAGGTTACAAACACTACACTTTTCAGGATCAATTAGAACTTCAACAAAATACGTCTTTAAAAGTTGAAATTTTAGTAAACATCACTTTTTTGCAAATTTCTAGGTGTTCCTGAAAACTTTTTTGCAATTTTCTTTTTTTATTAGATTCGGGATAAGAAAACACGAATTCTAACGTAGGTTGCAAACACTACACTTTACAGGATCAATTAGAACTTTATCAAAATACGTCCTAAAAAGTTGAAATTTTTGATAATTTCAATTTTTTGCAAATTTCAAGCTGTTCCTGAAAACTTTTTTGCAATTTTCTTTTTTTATTGGATTCGGGATAAGAAAACACGAATTTTAACGTAGGTTACAAACACTACACTTTTCAGGATCAATTAGAACTTCAACAAAATACGTCTTTAAAAGTTGAAATTTTAGTAAACATCACTTT
>WNHD01000187.1:0-45066 GCA_011057455.1 Ganaspis sp. Gsp50 | reverse complement strand
TAAAGTATATATTTCACAAAAAAATTGATGGAGTTAATAACAATTAAATCTATGAGGAAGCAAAATGTTCATAAATGAACATAATTTTCCACTAGTTTACCTTTCTTTTCAATAATTTATTATTTTATTTTTAATGCTTTCGATAATTTAGATTAAGGGAAATAAATTGTTCCAAGTTATAACTCTTAAAAATGAGGTAAATCATATGTGTTACCATTTTTATTAAAAATGATTTTTGCTACATATTTTTCTAAATACCGTTCACCATAAAACACTTAGCAAAGCTTTGTACCTATCTACAGAATGAGTCTCAGTTTTGCGATAATTTTGACAACATTTCTTCGAAATGATTGAATTAAACGTCAATTCGAGTGAATGAATGTTGTCGATTTATTAAAATGTTTTTTGAATCGATCGTCGACAGTCGATTTTGAAAATATTGACCTTCTTTCTCCCGATGAGTGGTTTTTTTTTCTTTGTTAAGTAATTGATTTATACATTCAGTTGTTAAAGCAAGCGAGCTGAGGGTGGGTATAATTATAATTATAATTATTTACCTACGTGTTAGGGATTTACATTACTAGAGATCTTATTGTTAACTGCTAATAATAATAGTAATCACTATTATTAGGTGTTTCTAATTTCAATTTGTTACAGCGACTGCATCGAAGTGATACACTTTATTTCCTAACGGTAGTAAATTAAACATAAGAGGACTCTGAATTTATTTTAATTCTTTAATTATAACAATTCTAGTCGCGGATGCACTCACACAACTTTTTAAATACCACACTAATATTGAATCTTTATTTTACATTGTCATCTTTATTAGATCAGAGTATAAATCGAACTGGCGAAACTATATAAAAAACATACATAGCTTCACACAACTATACCCACAGCATACGCACTCAACCCACTTGCAAATCAGGATCAATAATCAAAAATAATCAAAACGAGTCCAATTTTCAAGAAAAATCCCCTTTTTCTCGTCATGTCCAAAGAAAATAGGACTTTTCAACAAAATTCCACTCAGGCCAGATTATTTTCCATGATCTCGTTTTCGAGGGGAAGAAATAAATAGAAACTCTACTCTCAGTTTCTCGTTAAGAATCAAAATACAGGCAGAGGGCGAATCGTTCTGTGGGTACTTGTATACATATATAAAATATTTACATATATATGTATACGTATTTAATTAGAGATAATGAGAGTAAGTCCCGATGCCCCTGATGTACACTCATTGCCAGAATCGTATCCGATCAAATGACGCTATTGTTTTCCGCTGGACTCGATTTAATTGCTATCAGTCATTTAGCATTAGATTCTTTTTTTTTCATTTTTTTCATCATTTTCTAAGTAATCGAATCGCTCGGAATTCGTCGCACTGGAAAAATAACTCAACTCGTTTGTAATTTGTAAATAAATTAGTCATTGCCTAGCGATTCTTTTAGTCGATAAACCTTAGGCGAATATAAAATATTGTGTTGATGTTTTGACGATGCACGTGCAGCGATAACTTAGTACCTTGTTTCACTCTCTTTCTGTACTCGGAATGTCTGCACAGAATCCTACTAATTTAATGAACATTGAATTTGTTTATTTACATCGACGTCTTTACAGAGAAACTCTAATCCTTGCACACACGCACATCGGTCACTAAAACAATACATAATGTTGCCAATTTTAATAATACCTACTTTGATAATATTATGTCTTCAATGGAAATAGCAGATCTTAATTATACGTATCAATTATTCACATTACGTTAGGGACAGTCACTTAGATAAATTTCTCTGCGTGAATTTCACCCAACTTCGATATAACGACACGTCGCCCGATTATTCTCAGTATCAATAATAACAATAATACAATAATAGCTTTTACAAGCCTGTAATTAATTAATTAAACTTCTAGTGTCTATAATGCTGTGTACTAGCAGAATTACGTTGTGTCCATTAAAAATTAAAGCATTCGTAAAAATTATTGAAAATTAACATCGCTGCGATACCGGCGCGGCGCTTCGTGAATCGAAATTTCCCTTCAGACGCTCTACGCTGACTATTAATTGTTAAAATCAAGTCTCTCGCAGAATGCATGATTTTTGTTTAAAAGTTCACTGTTTTTTCTTTCAGCTTTTCTCAGGTGTTAAAAAGTTTTAAAAGTCCATTGTGTTGAATTCTTCTACATTAGTCTCTGACAAGTCATCATTAAAAGACAGAAAGATTCGTAAAATTGAATAAAGAAACAGTTTGCTTATTAATCATTGCTCCGAGCTCTGGAAATAATTAACTGCGAATATTAGCACTGTCTTCAGTACTCCTTCACGTACAACTTATGTACATCAGAGTAGGTCTTTCACCAGCTAAATAAAAAGATCTTGTTTAATAATAAAAATCTCGTTTGAACAAAATGAATTCTCGACCTGAGAAGAAAACTTTCCAAATGAGAAGCACTCTCTATAAATAATACTGCTAATAAAAAACAAAACTTTTGTAGCTCTGGCAGAAAGATTCTCTCTACCGTAATCAAATTCTGCAAAGGTTGACTTTTCTTTACTTGGTGAAATTAAAAAAAAAGAAGAAGAGATTTATCGTAATTCCAGCCTCATACTTCGGTCAGTCCGCGAGATTGACGAATTCACATCTTTCAGACCGAACTGTTCCTTGGCACTCAAGAGTATTTTGTTTCTTTTTTTTTTCTTTTGTTATCAGCCATTATGGATCACAGAATTGAAGAGTTTTCACAGAAGGGTTTAGATCTTGTGCCTTCAAGGTGTTCGAGATGATTTTCCTTTGTGTATCCAACTGGGAACAGGTCGTCGTTAAACGAATATCTCTTGCGTGTCCGATTCCGATTCAGAGTCAGAGTCCCAGAAGAAACAAGAAAAGAATTCTTCAGACGTAGCCACTTGGTGGCACAAAACGCGAGGGGGTTATGGGTTGGCGCGAGCGGCTAAAGCGCCTGTGGCCGGCAGTCACAGCTTGAGTTCATTTGCAATTTTACTTGCGATGTTTTTGAATCCGATCGAGGTACCTGAAACAACAATTCGTCATTAGCTTAATTCGTCATTAAACTTGTACACAGAAAAAATAACGGAAACCTTTAAAATTCCTATTTAAATTTCCTAATTAATCATTTTAATTATTTTGAATAGAAAAAGTAACCAAAACCTTTAAATTTCCTATTTAATTTTTCTAATTTATAATTTTAATCATTTTAAATAGGCAATTTAAAGGTTTTTGTTATTTTTTCTATTCACATTTTTTTCTATATTCAATTTCTATTCAAAATCAATTTCTATTCAAATTCCTATTCAACATGATTAAAATTATAAATTCGTTTGGTTAAGTCTAAATGTTTTTAAATTAGAAATTCTTTGTGAGCATAATTTTTTCTGAAATTTAACAGTCATAGATCGATTTGTAAGGTCCTAAATATCCTAGATCCTAAAATCTATGTTTATCTCAACTTTTTAAAAAAATTGATTTATCAACTTTTTGTTCGCTTACTCCTCAATTATAAAAAACTATCATTATTCTAACTATTCTAACTATTATATAATATATTATTATATAATTATTGTAAGGATATTATTATTAGGATTACTATTATTATAAAGATCATTCGAATTATTATTATTTTCATTATTATTATTATTATTATTATTATTATTATTATTATTATTATTATTCTATTTTTTACTATTGATGAAATCATTCAAAAAATGTGTATAAATTATTTTAATTCCTGATGATAATTTAAAATATCGTCAATTGTATTTCAAAGATAGATCAATATTTACAATTATTTATAATTTAAGTGAAATTCCGTTTAATTAAATTTAAATTTTAAAACTTTGTTAAAATTACTTTACCAAGAGAATTATTTAAATGTATTTAGTCCAAATCCGAAATTTTGTTTAAAGAAACTTATTCTTTTTTGCTTTTGATTCAAGAAAAGATGTTTCAAGTATAATTAAAAAAATTACCTGATATACGTTTAAATCGCACACCATTCAAAGAAAGTCGTGGCAGTTTGCAGACTTCAATTTCCCATTGAACTTGACTATCGGTTGCTGGATCACCGTGTGCACAAAGCAAGAGGAATCGTTCTGCTTGTTCGTATTGACATTCATTAGCATCCAGAACCTGCACAATTAAAACAATTAAAAATAACTTCAAAATTAACACGCTTCAATCAAAAAAATCGACACGATTCAAATGCTTCCTCTGCGATGAAGCAAAACTAACAAACTTTATTATTTATAAAAAACAATGCTTCCCTATGAGAAAGCAAAAACAAATGATTTCAATAATATAAAAAAAATAAGTAATATAAAAAAACGAATATAAACAAAAAATAAATAATACAAGCAAACACATTTGACAAAATTAAATGTTAAAATTAATAAAACTTTACTGGTAATAAAATACTTAGTTGAAAAAGAAACAAATAATAATTAAAAAAGAATAAATAATAATAATAAAACAATAAACAATACATCAAATTAATTTAACGATAACAATTTTTTATTTTATTTTATGTGTGTATTTTAAATTTAAAACTTTTAAATTTATTTTAAAATGTGCATAATTAAAAATCTCATAGATTCCACTGAGACTTAAAAACTAATAAAAATCAATTTCGACTTTCAAATAGAATTATAAGCCCAATTTACGCACCTTTCGAATTTCGGACATAATTTCAGTAGGATCTCGACTACTGGTGGTTTTCATGCTCCAAGTAAATCGTAAACTACGAGGTTTCACTTGATCATCATTAGTTGTTGCTCCACTGTAATAGAAATTTGCATGAAATGATTGTGAAGAACAAAAATCGATTATTATGAAAATAAACATGGAATTAAAAATGGAATTAAGGATGAAACGAAAAACAAAAACTGAATCCAAACTCTGTTCTTTTTTTGTTTGTAATTATATTTTTTTCAATATAATCTTGAAAATATGATATTTTTGAAACTTATGTTCGATACTTCGATATAATTCATACTAATGATAATTTTCAAGATGCGACATTGAGCAATGAAACATTCTGCAAAGCTTATATTAATTAATGTATATAATATAAAGATTAGAAATGTAAAAGTACATGCGGCACATGCAAATTTATAATAATTGTTATCCTGATATAAAAATGTATTCTTTATTGTAAATATTATATTCTGATAAACTTTCAATAAACCTACATTATTAAAAACAAAAAATATATATTTTTATACAAAGCGTTTACTAATAATTAATGCCGCAAAAGGTAGTTGCAGAAAGTTCAAACTCACCAAGTCCAAAAATAAAGATTTCTGTCGATATTCATAAGAAAATTGTAAAGTTTGTAAAACAGATTTTATTCTTTTTCTAATATCTACAGCGAAATAGGCAGAAACACAAAAAAAATTGAAAAATCCAAAAAAGTTAATTGAAAACTAAATGAATGCCAAATTTAATTGAATAGAGAATAACTTTTATAAAAAACACAACAAATTTTGTTTATGTTTCGTGTATCGTAAAATGCTCAACTATAAATTAAAATTCCTTTCATTTGTAAGATGCAAACGTGCCTTCTGTACAAAAAAAAAATTGAAATAAAACTCGTATAAAAAAGAAAATAAATAAAAGAAAATAAAGATTCGTTACAATTTTTTTCAGTTAAAGTAAAAATATTTTAAATTAAACATTAGTGAAATAGAAACAAAATGTGATAAAAATGTAAAAAAAAAACGAAACGAA
The DNA here is from genome assembly GCA_011057455.1 of Ganaspis sp. Gsp50. Classification (NCBI taxonomy): domain Eukaryota; kingdom Metazoa; phylum Arthropoda; class Insecta; order Hymenoptera; family Figitidae; genus Ganaspis; species Ganaspis sp. Gsp50. The sequence continues at coordinate 39,319 of WNHD01000187.1, read as the reverse complement.
AATGATCGATAAAGAACAATAAATCATATAAAAAATACCATAATTAATTACACTTGTAAAAATAAACAATTCAGCGATAATTTGCTGTATATTAACGTGCACTTTCTTAAAAGTGATAAATCAAAGAAAATGAGTATGAAAAAAAAAGTTGAGGATCGAACGAAAGATGAAAAAAATGAAAGATGGATTTGTGGTATTATGGTATGTAGCAACGTACCTCACTACTGGGTGCTTTGGGGAAACGGATGGGTCCATGGGGCTGAAATAACAAAACAAAGGCAATTGCTAACAAACACTAAAGTCGATCAATTATTCGGATTTCGTTATTTTTAACCACCACCAGTCTGCATCTGGATTAAAATATTCCTTTCAAATAATCGACAACACTCCAAAACATGAATTTCAGACAAAAATGATGCCACTGACTGATGTTTTATTTATAAAAATAATTTATTAATAATTAATTTAATAATAAAATAATGTATTTAATTTAACTTTAATTAATAATAAATGTACTTTCTTCAAAATTTATATTTATTAGTTTCTTCAAAAATTTAATGACCTTGTCATCACTTATTATTTGTAATGTAACAATGTCATGATATCATTCCACAGTAAATAAATCAGTAAATAAATAAATGAAAAATAATTAAATAAACGAATAATTAAATAAATAAATAAATAAATAAGTGAATACTTTGATAAAATATGCCAATAATGCAAACAGCAAATAAATAAATGAGAAATTAAAAAAAACGAATAATTAAATAAATAAGCGAATAAATAAATAATTCCATGAAATATGTAAATAATTCAAACAGAAAATAAATCAATAAGTGAATAAATCAACAAATAAATCGATAAATGAGTACATAAATAAATGAATAAGTAAATAATTCAATAAATAAGTAAATAAATCAATAAATAAGTAAATAAGTCAATAAATGAGTACATAAATCAACAAATAAGTACATAAATCAACAAATAAGTAAATAAATCAATAAATGAGTACATAAATCAACAAATAAGTACATAAATCAACAAATAAGTAAATAAATCAATAAATGAGTACATAATCAATAAATAAGTAAATAAATAAATAGATAAGTAAATAGATCAATAAACGAGGAGGTATTAACTGGTAAAAGAAGTATACATTTCAATATCTTGTAATAATGTGTAAATTACTACACAAACATTACACTACTATGCGTGTAACAACTTATCTTTACATGTAAAAAATAATAATAAAAGTATACACTCCAATACCAGGGAGAATAACCCCTCGTTGATAAATAAGTCAACAGATCAATAAATAAGTCAACAAATAAATAAATAAGTCAACAAATAATTATATAGACGAATAAATAAATAAATCAACTAAAATTTGCAATACAGAAATTTGCAAATAATTGGTATCTATAAAATGAAATATCTGGTAGCATTTGGAACATAAAGAGAAATATTTCGATGGCATGAATAATTTGCAAGCCAGTGTGTGCATTCAGATGCTGAGAGGACACATGCATTAAATCATGATCGCAGGTAGCTTTTGCAACACTGTTACAGGTTTCTAGAAATAAATTTATAAGACGTATGTGAGGTATTTTTAAAAGATTTATTACTATGCTTATGAAATTATTCCTCTTATTGCTTCTTAAAATTATAAAACAATAATTATTTCTATATTAGATAGTTTCTTAGAGCCGTTTACTGTTCTCCAAGTAACGGTGAGTTAAAAACAAAAATTGGTCGATAAAATTAGGCCATCTTGACGACAAATCTAATACATTAAACAGAAAAAAAAAGAGTTCAGGGAGTGTCGATGAGCAAGTGGAAAACAGCAAACAGCGCGTATATCACAAGCATACCAAAGCTCATATTTATACATATTTAGAATAAACGTGTCTATTTATTTTTTTCTTTTTTCAATATAATAATGTGTGTTCTTTTAAATACTTTATTTCTTTTCGCCTTTGCCTTTCCTAATTTTTTTTCTTCACATAAGTCTATCGGACGCTTTTTTGCGATCTTCTCGTAATAGTTTACACTATCTTACACGCATTCACGCAATTTCGGTGACTACAACCTTTTCTTCTGAATTCTATAATTTCATACTAATTCAACGTCGAATGCAATAATTACTTCTTTTAAGATTACTATCAGGTAATAAAATATACATATTGGAACTTTTACTCATATTACATTCACCCGCCAAGTTTCGCACAAAACCAAAGATGATAATATTAATATTAATAATAATAATAGTAATAATGATAATAATAATAATAATAATAATAATAATAATAGTAATAGTAATAATATTAATAATAATAATAATAATAATATTAATAATAATAATAATCATAATAATAATCATAGTAATAATTATCATTACTTGAATAATTCGAAGCTGCTAATGCAAAAGAATATAACATATTCTTTGGATAATAAATGCTAGTCTTAAAAAAAGAATTTTACAAAATCATAAAGCACTTTTTAAAACTAAATTTATACCAGATTCTTTTTTAAAAACACACATTCATTCGAAAGCTTTTTAGAAAATAAATGCGCTTCTATTTTACAATTAAAATCAGCTAATTTAAAAACTTCTTTTTTTTTTTTTAAATTTACACAAATCGAAAACAAGCCACATTTATTACAAAATAAAGAAAAAAATCGTATTAATAATTACATTTCGATTACAGTCGATAATATACGAGACTTAAGAATCATTTGAAATTTACGAGTATAAATCAAACTCAATAGACGGGGTCAATGACAATCAAGGAAAAAACATTTCCCTATTCTCAATTGATTAATTTTCGTTAATTAAAGGTCAAAATCGTTTGCTTTCTGATTACCACTGATCCCAATCAAATAATCTATTTGTGCAAAATAAAAATACACGATAGTCTTGCATTTCCAAAAAAAATGTGGAAGAAAATTCCAAGAATATGGAAGAAAATTCCCAAAATATGGAAAAAATCAAAAATCATAGAAAAAAGAAAATCCCACAAAGTGGAAAAATAAGCGAAAATAGATTGAAACTGTCAATAATAATTAATTTAATAAAAATCCGTGTGTGTGTCAAAAAATTGCTCACAAAACTTATCTACCTGACAATTGAAATAATTAAAAGTTGATCGAAAGCTAAAAAGTCAGTTTAAAAATGCTAGGCGCGTTTTTCTTTTAAATCTGATTGTTTACACTTTATGATTCTACTTACAGATAATAATCGGCGCAAAAAAAAGGAAGGATCACAGTCGTCTTAAACAATTACGCGTGGCCGAACTAGCAGTTTAACACAATATTTAAATGTATGATAACAATAATAATAATAATAATTACTATTGTTTTAAATGCGAAGTTGAGAATCGTACTTATATCGAAGTTTTCGTAACGAGTCGACGAGCTCTAAACAAACCATACTTTCCTTTCTTAATCAAGCTTTAAATTTCAAGAGACATTAAATGAAACGAAATATATCTAATTACTGTAATTAACATCAATACGTTATCGCTACTGGTTAACATACTGCAAGAGAACAGTATGAGATCAAAGTTTGTTAACTCGTACTATTTTTTATTCCACGGATGTACGAAACATAAAATATCGGCGACTCGCATTTGATGTGATGGTAATAATTAAACGTGATACTCTCGGCATCTTGCTGCTCCTGATTTCACGCGGAAAACAACGTGAAATATCATCCTTCATTTAGTAAACCTGTCAACGCAGGACAATTACGTAATAAAAAAAAGTTTCAATCGCTTATTTTTTATCATTATTCACATTATATATTGTTTAATTTAATAATATATCTTTGCGGGTCCTCGACTACACTTTCATCATACAAATTGCACAAAACTAACTACACCTTTTAAGTGCGTATTGCAAAATTTTAGAGAGCACTTTCGCAGCATGATTAATCGTTAAAACCATAACTTTAGAAAAAAAAGTGTTGCAGTTGAAACAATTTTCAAAAACTATCTACACGTTTCGTTACGGAAAGATGCAACCAAATAAACAAAAATTAAATTTAAAGTTAAATTATTTAATAAAACGTGATTATTACACTCGTTGAATGATGAAGGTGAATATAAAAAATCTGCTATGTTTAAAATACTTAAAGTTTTAGTATATTATTTTACACATTTGTAATTAATTAATTTTACTGCAAGTGTTATCAAAATATACTCAAGCTACAAAAAAGAAATGTTTTTAATTTTTACTTCCTAGCAAAAAATAATGTGATAAGTAAAAACAGGAAGTGTTCACTATGCCTTTTGTATATGAATTGACTGAGAAACTAATTTACAATTTTAGATGATTAATTTAAAAATATAGATTTCAAGACGACAGGCACTTATGAGAAGTATTTGCCTCAAATTAGATGATTAGAATGATTGACATTGAAGAAAGGAATTGCTTTTTTTCATGTAATAAAAGAAAAAGCCAATTTTCGATAAAACAATAAATTAACTTCACATTAGTGATCGATTGTCGAATATCGTTACCAATTTAGATCACTGTCCCTTTCGGTTTTGCGCAGGGTGATAAAAAAAATATTTTCAAATTATTGAAAATCACACTATTTACACAGAGAAAAACAAATTGAATTCAGTACAACAATTTTATAATAATGTCAAATCATCTTACAATGTTTTTTACAAAAAACATCTTACAACGTTTTTTACAAAAAAACATCTTACGTTTTTTACAAAAAACACCTTACAACGTTTTTTACAATAACTCAAGTCAAACCTTTATTTTCATAAATTGAACTTTTTTGACTTCTATTTTCGTTAAATAAATTAAATTTGATTATTTTTCATTCTATTTCAATTTATTCTCAATTTTTCTAAAAAAAAATAATCAATTTCCTACTAACGAGTGTGGCGAATATTGTTGTACACTTTGCAAATGTTTTTCTCAAGACGAATAAAAATAACGCAGTTAAAATTATCATCGATTAATGACTATCGGCTTATGTAAATATATAACTACCCTAAAGGATTGAGCTGTTAAAAGGCTAGATCCTTGTTTTGCGATTTTCTATACAATCAGAAAACTATTTAATAGTTTTTGCTAAAAATTTTCACCAAGTGCTTTTTTAATTTTATTTCATTTTCCAAGAATTTGATGATTTATACAATTAAAGTATTTTAATAATCACTAAAGGTACTAATTAAACTACTTTAAAATTAATTCAAATACTTTAGTACAAGTGCAATTTTTCAAATAATATGAGTTCAGCTTTTTTGCTTACAAATTCATTTGATAAAAGTCAATTTGTCATCGAAATCAATTTTTTTGATCAAAATCAATTCTTTTGATCAAAATCAATTCTTTTGATAAAAACCAATTCTTTGATAAAAATCAATTCTTTTGATAAAAATCAATTCTTTTGCTCAAAATCAATTCTTTTGATCAAAATCAATTTATTCTTTTAAAACTAGTTTTACAACTAATTAAATTATTTAGAACTAAAATTGTGTTTAATAATAACAATCTATTCAAATAATTTAGAAACTATGACTAAGAAAGAGAAATGACTTATAGTTTATTTAATGACTTGAATTTGGTAAAATGTTAATACCAAAGTTTAGTTTTACAATAATTCCATTTTAGAAATTAAAACTTTAAAAAATGTTTAATTGCAAAATGTAATTTTCAAGTTACTATAACTTAGTGCTCTGAATGTATAAAAGTAGAGTACAAAAAAGCTATTAAATAGATCCAAGATCTACATTTCTTTGCTTCTAATTTAAGTTTCCATCAAGATAATTTATCTTGGCAATTTATCTTCACAATTTATATTATAAATTCATTATAAACAAATCCATAATAAATATTTGACTTAAAAAGTGCGCAATTTCTTTCAAATTGCAAATATATGGACAATTTTTATTATTTATTCTTGGTCTAATTATTTTTCATATATTTGTTTATTCTTCATAGACTCATAAAAACTTTCTACAAATTACGATTTTTACACAAATAATTAAAAGTTGCCATGTGATTTAAAATTCTAATCAGAAATTGAACAAAAAACAATTCTATAAATTTAATCGATTGTAATTTTAATATAAAGTTCACAAAAGACGCGACTTTCATAAATTGAGTCCTTTTTTTCGGAATGATAGTCAGAAGATTTAATCTTGATATTCAAATTATATATACAAGTTTCGAAAAAAAGTATCATATTTTTGCAAAAACTACTAAATTACCTATTTTTATTTTAAATTTGAAAAGCACACAAAACAAGGTCTACTTGAGACTTGACGCTATGTTCGCATTAATAGCTGTCTAAGTACAGCGAGTCCTATCGAATTTATTTTTGGAAAGAGTAGAAAAATATGCGGGAAATTTTTTAATTCTCGACGAAAGACTCAAAGTGCATTTAGCAGGGGAAAGAGAGAGAGAAAGAGTGGCAGGTAGAATTGGGAAAGGCACGGATTTTAGTGCTAATTCTAAGTGCATCAAGGCGGCTTCCTTGCCGGAAGACATGAATTTTATCAATGATGATCACATGTAAGATTGATAATTGGGCTTTTAGTATCCGCGTTGTGTCAATGCGAGTGACGATCTTGGAAAAGGAGACTTCTTGTAGAGATCAACAGACACCACAGAATAACGGAGTTGAGCCTTTTCAAAATCAATCCATCGAGCTTGTAATCACTGTGCCGCTGATGAAGCTTGCTTTTATTCAGTTTTTAGATGGGTCAGGAATGCTGCACTCGGTACCGATTATTCGATACTTAACGTTGTTTAGACTCATTTTCTCTATGGCCTTTCATCTTGTGGATGAAGCCAACTTATTTGGTTCAAGTCCTGCGGCACAGAATATAATAACCGATATGCATTATTGTTAATTGTTAAGAATTCGCATTGATGCATCAATGGCTATGCTTGCTGATTCAATACAAAGTTTCTCGTGTAGATTTAATTTTTTCATTTTTCATTTTAATTACTCTAACCGATGATTACAGTGACCATTTCATGAAAGACAATTTTTTTTTCTTTTTTTTTACAAATAATCAACTTATTTTTTCGGTGACTTGACCCTCGTTATTCTGTGGTCTCGCGATGTCTAAGTGTATTCACGTGCGCAGAATTACGTCGTATTCTATTACAATATAGTGAAAAATACGTAACAACAACTAAGGCCGAGAGGAAATGTCTAGATAAGGATTAGCCTCGCTACGATCATGTCAAAAGGGATGCACAATGAATATGCGAGGACGATTGAGCTATTTGCCAAGCAGTTATTAGTTTCTTGCTTTTTCTTATAGATATTATAAATATAAATTGTTATAAAGTGTGATAAATTCAAAAAAGTTGACGGTGCAAGAGTTTCTTTCAGGTCTGAGAACAGTGCCCTCAATTATGTTGCAAAAACAAGAAAATAAAACAAAATAAGAAAATAAAACAAAATAAAATAAAATAAAAAAATTTAAAAAAAATAAAAAAAAAATTAAAAAAATAAAACTTTCTCTATGAAGAAGTAAAATAAGAAAACGGAATAGAAAAATAGGAGAGAAAAATTGGAATACAAATAAAATGGTCAGAAAAACAAAATTCAAAAATAAAGTACGGTGCAAAGTAAAACAAAAATCCAAAGGGTAATGTAATCAAGATGGATTGTTATCAATGTAAAGACCTAATAAGGCGTACAATGTACAAGAAATCAATGAACTCAAATATAATAAAAAAAAATAATAATAAAAAATACAATAAAAAATAAATGTAAATGTAAATTTAAATAAATAAAATGTAAAAGTCATTCAAACTGAATGATACTACATTGTATAATTTTATTTAGTTTTCAAAAAGGTACAAACTTTTCAAAATGTACTTTATCAACACAAAAAACAGTAAATGAAATACAAAAAAGTAAATGAAATACAAAAAAAGTAAATGAAGTACAAAAAAGTAAATGAAATACAAAAAAAGTAAATGAAGTATAAAAAAGTAAATGAAATACAAAAAAGTAAATGAAATACAAAAAAGTAAATGAAATACAAAAAAAGTAAACGAAATACAAAAAAAATAAATGAAATACAAAAAAAGTAAACGAAATACAAAAAAAATAAATGAAATACAAAAAAAGTAAATGAAATACAAAAAAGTAAATGAAATACAAAAAAAGTAAATGAAATACAAAAAAAGTAAATGAATTACAAAAAAAAAAGTAAATAGAATACAAAAAAAAAACAAAAAGAAACAAAAGAAAATAGAAATAGAATAAAAAATAGGATAACAAATTCAAAAAAAAAACAGAAGAATCGAATTAAATGAAAAATTGTGTACATTAATGAAGGATTTTGTTTAGGGAAGATTTTTATCTTTAAAAAAACAATAAGGATTGCAAAACTAATGATTAAATTAATTATTGCAAAACACGTGGAACGATTAGAAAAACAGATTTATGATGTAGACGCGTGAATGTACATCTTGTGTACAAATTAACAAAGTGTAATAAAGTGTAAAATCTTTTTTAAAAAATTATATTTAACGGCTTTCAGTGATAATGGTCGCTGCTGGCTCATCGAATTACAGATTAAAAAGACCCTGTGTTGATCTTAATGTAGGCATTACATCACTATACAATTTCCAGAATTACATAGTCATTGTGCATCCTTAAAACAGAAACATTATTTAGCATGCAAACAGTAACAGGTAGATATTAAGTTTATGAAGCAGACACTGATTATTTTAGAAATTATGGTAAATAGCATTTAACTTCTTTTCAGTATACATTAACATATACACTTTATTAAAATTTAGTATTTCAGATGTAAAAGTTACTAAAAAAATCGAAAAGATCAAAAGTTCTTGAACATCCATTCAATCTTGAGTTGTATTTTTATACATTAATTTTTTTTAAATATTATATAAATATTAAATATAATAATATATATAATATTATATATATGTGACGCGATCTGAAGAAAGGGACCTTACAAGTATTTGAAAATGGGTTATGTTAGCTGACAATTTTGTCTTAATTAATGCTTCCCTTTTAATTATTTGCAGACAAAAACAATTTTTCTCGACAGTATACAAAAAAGCTATTAAAGAACAAGTTTTTTTCATTGGAAATAATTAAAAAGAAAGCAACAATTAAGTTAAAAGTGTCAGTAAACATAATCTAATTTCAAATGCTTTCTCAATGCTTTCAAATGCTCTTTCTTCAGATCGTGTCACATATATATTAAATATAATATTATAATCTTAAATAAATAGTTTTAAAATATATTATACACAATTGAATAATTAATCAATAGACTTAATTAATCAATAAACTTTAAATTGAATGTTTTAATTCATGTAATGACATAAATTGCCAATTTGAATTATTAAACTAAATTATACTAAATTTTAATTAGTAAATTTTGAAAAATAGAAAAGTACAAATGCTCTAATGAGAATTAAGACAAGCACGATGAGATTAAGTGGTGGTGTTTCAAAATGGACACTTCCTAGCATGCCTTAATAGAATTATCAGATAATAGTAATAATAATAGTAATAAAATTAATATCATCATTTTGAATTGTTAACTTACCGTTTAGAAAACCTCGAAGAAAGTTTGGAGAAAAAGGACGGCCTTGCTAGTGGGCTTATCGCGTTTGTGTCTTGCGTATGAGTGTGACTCTGAAAAATTAATAATAGTTTTAACAAACAGTAATAATATTCATATAAAAAAATATAATAATAGTAATAACTCAAAATTATAAAAAAGCAATTACAAAAATAAATTCTTTTTGCTGTATACAAACTAATAATTTTAAACAAGATATTATTTTCAAAATTGAACAATTTTTTAAAATTGTTTTCAAATTATTGTTAACATTTGTACAATAAAAGAATACTGAATATTGTTTACTTCGCTAGTTATTATTCTATAATTATTTTATTTTATTCTATTTTATTTTTTTTATTCTATTTTATATTATCTTATTTTATTTTTTTTATTCTATTTTATTCTATAATTTAATCTAATCAATAAATTCTTGTATTATTTATTCAATCTAATATAGTCAGAATTAATAATAAAGATAAAAACAAGAAAACACAATATAATTATCTTCTTTTCAATTTCTTATCCATTTGCACTTAGCTAATAAAAAAATTGCAAAGATATAAAAAAGACAAATTTAAATATGAACCTGAGGATGATTTCGTTGAGCTCTATTTTGTCCAGAATGGAAAGTGCTACGACTTGGAACATTCCTTGGAAATGCTGGGGTAGTGGGCGTTGCCAATCTATTACTTGGAGATACTCCCAAGCTGATAAAAAAATATTTTATTAAAAAATAAGGTTAAAAACACATTTTTACAAATTCATATAGAAGATTTACAAAATATTCACGATAACACTTAATCATTATTTAAGTAACACCTTTATCAACTAAATTAAAATCAACAATATTAATTATTTAAATAACATTTGATTTTTTTACAACTTTGCGACAAAATTGTACGTTATTTACAGGATATTAGAAAAATGAATTTTACAATTAACTGATAAGTTAAAATTATACCAATTCCAGATAATGACAGAGGGTGGAAGATAAATAGATTATTTCATAAATTAGATTAGATACTAAATATAAGCAAAAGGCCACATGCTTTAGTAATGATATTATTGAAAATTAATATCAAAGCTAAAAATGGCGACGTACCAAATACTTTTTAATTTATAAATTAAGTGAGTAGTTTTTAAATTTTTATTGAAATGATTAATGAGAATTGTTAAACGAATGACACTTATTAACATTTTTATTAAAATAATTAATGAGAATTCTTAAACGAATGACAGTCTTTAAAATTTTTATTAAAATAATTAATGAGAATTTTTAAACAAATTATAATTTTTAACAAAATATGAAGATTTTTAACAAACAAAAATTCTCAACTGTGACAAATCAAAATTAGTAAATAACGAATTATTATTTCGTTATTTTTTTTAAAAAATTAGTTACTTTTTAAAAAATTATTTACTTTTTAAACAATTATTTACTTTATAAAAAATTATTTACTTTTTAAAAAATAATTTACTTTTTAAAAAATTATTTACTTTTCAAAAAAATCCCTTAATTCTAAAAAACCGAGTATTTTCATTAATTACATTAGTTACAAAAAGTATCATAGAACTGATTAGTCAAGGAAAAGACATGCTTTCAGAAGTAGAACCTAAATACCACACCACAAAAAAAGATCCTTTTTTCAACCCAAGAGTTGAATTAACATTTTAATCTAACAATTAAAACGTTAAAAAGTCAACTTAAAGAAAAACCATCATTAACCAGTTGTAATTAAACACATGCTATTGATGAAAATTAATCCACTACACTACACTACATTCTTTTAAAAAAAAGACATACTAAAATTGTTTTTCAAAATGAATGAAGACGAATGAAGATGACTTTTAAAAAAAAGATAATTAAAACCCGTTAATCATGCATACCAATTCTCGAAGAATGAAAATGACCATCAACAATCCTAGAGACTTATAAATGGGTGATAATGCCTTAAAAAAAATTTTGTAACAAAAGACCCCTTGAATCATCCTGACAAGAGATGGCTCAAATGAAGTGCTTTTTAATAGTTGAACATATATATACAAGTCATAAATGGGATTCGCGCACCCTAAGAAAGTTAGTGGCCCTTGAAGAAAAAAGCATTGTAAATAAATTATTTCTCAAATACATAAATAGGTATACAAAGGAATTACAAAAAAAATATGTAAAAAAACGACAGATTATACGATGGGGGCCTGTACCTCTGCCTAAGGGGGTCAGCATTGACCAGGAGGGAGTTGTGAGCGTTCCGTGGTTGAGAATCCAGTAGTGAATGATCACCCGGGGGAACCCCACTCGAGGAACGATGACTTGCACTGATGCTTGCAGATTTGGTGTGACCCCTTGTCGGCCTAGTGCCTTCACCCAAGCTGTGTACAAAACTAGTCAAAATACGACCCATCCCTGTGTTACTATTTTACAATTTTAACTATTTTTTGTTTTTACAATCTAAAATACATAATATACGAAATGCACAACTCCTGAGCAATTATTTACAAGATCTAGAGATTCATTTTTCTATCTTAGAGATTTACTTTTCCAACTTAGAGATACATTTTTCTATCTTAGAGATTTACTTTTCCAAATTAGAGATTCATTTTTCTATCTTAAAGATTTTATCTTAATCTTTCATTTTCTATCTTAAGATACATTTCTTCATTTTAGAAATTATTTTTATCTTAAGATTCATTTTATTATCATAGAAATTCGTTTCTCCATCTTAGAGATTCATTTTTCGTTAAAGAAAAATTTAAGGAACAAATTACTTGTGAATTAAGTTGATTGTACAAATTAATTATACATTTGTACACATTGCAAACTTTGTGTATATAATAAATAATGAATAAATTACTACTTATGTAATAATACTAATTTTTGAATTTTTTACTAATTTTTGAATATTCATTTTAAATTATTAACTACTAACATTTGACCTCAAAATTCTGCGGAAATTTGAAAAAACATTTCAAAAGGTTTGCATCATTTTTTGTTTAAATTGACCCAAACTTTCTAACCTAACACCTAAAAATTAAAATACTTTCAATGTTTTTTAATTTATAGACATTAAGAATTCTACGCTTTCAAATTTAACAGCCTAAATTTTCATTTCCAACACTATTCATCTTTTACTTTGAATATACTTTGTATGTTGACAAATTTGTATTTTAAAAACTTCGAACTTGAATGCATAAGGGCTCTTGATAAAGATTCAATTATCAATTTTAAAATAAATTGGAAAAGGTTAAACTTCAAAAGGTTTAAAATTAGAAAAGTTTAATAGTTAAAGATAATTTAAAGATTTAAATAATAATGGCGATGATATCGGAGTGAACGATATCATCGCCATTATTATTAAGTACTACCGAGTGATAAATTCAAATTAATATTGTTAAAACGTTTAATATTTCAAAAGTTTAATATTTCAATAGTTTACAATTTAAAAAGTTTAAAATTTAAAAAGTTCAAAATTTAAAAAGTCAAAATTTAAAAATGATCAATTTGAACAAAAATGGCAAATTTCTGATTAAATTCCCTTAAACGAATAATGATTATGATCAGTGACTGAAGTGACATTAGACATTAATGAATGAATAAATGAAAGAATGACAGTGTCATGAAAATTGTCATTTCATATAATGAATGAGTGAATGATTGTAAAGTACTGGTAACTCTAATTCTAAATTGAAGATCAAAGAGAAAAGTCGTGTGAATGCAACTCATATGTTTCAATAGTAAGAAGCGTCTGTTGTAAAATGTCTTAAATTATTATTCTATACATCTGTCAGCCTTAGAACGTCAGTAAACTGCAATCAACGAGTCACAAGCAGCAGTCACCATGCTTAGAGCGGTGCAGCAAACAAATAACCTCTGGCTTTAACGACAGACTTCTTTTTATCGTCATTCTTTTCTCTCATTCTTTCTACAATTCCTAAATTGACCAACGAGTTACCTAATATGTTAGTAGAATCAAACGTGTTAGAATAGATGAGCTTTTATAAAAAAAAAAAAAAAAGAAAAAAAACATCCAAAACTCTTTCAATTTCGTATTCTATTTAAAAGAGGTGTATTTAAAAAATTGTATTTGAATTAAAAGCTGTATTTATGAAACTGTAATTGTATATTTAGAAGCTGTATTTGGATACTTTAAAAGCTGTATGTGGATACTTTAGAAGCTATATTTAAATATTTAGCAAATTTAAATATTTAGAATATTTAGTATTTAAAATATTTAATATATTTAAAATACTTAATATTTAATACTTAAAATATTTATTCAAATATTTAGCAAATTTAAATTTAGATCAAGATTTTAATTAGGAAATATTTTGCACACAGTGATTTTTCGTACCTGGGTACATCGTTGGTTCTTTCTGTGGACGAGGTCTTGGCTTGGTCGTAAGAAATGGTGCTGCGTCGACCAATAGATCCAGCGGCAGGGGTAGTCGATGTTCGAACACCTCCGGCTCCTGCATTCATCGTGTTGCTCTTCTCCACTCTCGTTTTGCCTCCAGGACTCGTTCCGACGCCTTGAATAAACATTGACACTGCAAGACTCATTAGATATGATCCAACACAAAATAAAGCGGGGATATATGAAATGTATTAAAAAAAAGCACCAAAAAAAATCTTCACACGAATGATGAGATGATTGTGGGGCAAGGAAGGGAAAATTTCCCGCAACCCAGATATTCATCTCAAATATTTCAAACTTCTGAACAATTAAAACTAATTTGCAGTTAGAGTTAGAATTCATGCCAAATAAACGAAATAACAGAAAGAGTTATCAGATTAAACAAACTTCAATATTTTCAATTTTGCACAAAAGGCGGACAAAAAGTTCTCGTGAATCTTCATTTCAAGTGTTTCTTTAATCAAAATTCAAACATTAGTTGCAGATTTTTGACTTTGAAAAATTTGCAAAGATCGAATTTACAGAAATGTATTAGATTTTAGAGTTTATACAATTTAGTAATTTACAAATTAGTAATTTATAATTTAGAAAACTTATTAATTCACAAAATTTATTAATTTATAAAATTTATTAATTTACAAAATTGACTAATTAACAAAATCTATTAATTTACATGTAGTTTATTTGAAGGGAAGTAAAAGAGATTATTGAGAGTTGAAATTGAATGTTAAACTGGGATGCGGGTTAATTTATAAGTGAGGGTTAGAGTATGATTTTGGATAGGGTTAAACGGACAGCAACAAAAAGAAAAAGCCAGCATACCTTTACCACAGAGAGTAAGAGACAAAACTTTCTCGTGTAGAACGAGAATCATAAAGCAAAAAAGAAACTCACTGGTATCGAGTTGTCCAGGTTTGTTTTTAGGAGCAAAGGATTTCGTTGCAGCGACACGGGCGCTGTTTTCTTTGATCGTTGCTGCGTCTACAGTATTTTGCCTTTTAAAATTGCTACCACCACTTCCTACTACAGTTCCACCGGTGACAGTCGTGGCATGATTGTGATTCGTTGTGTTACCTGGGCTTGGTGCTATACCTTCAAAAAAGAATCATAAATTTCCATTAATTTATGAATTAATCATATCATAATCAATATAATAAAACTCTATTATCTTTTAATAAAACTTCATCAACTTATAATGATAAACTTTTACTAATAAACTCTCTTAACTTTTAGTAATAAACTCTTTTAACTTATTGTAATAAACTCTCTTAACTTATTGAAATAAACTCTCTTAACTTATTGAAATAAACTCTCTTAACTTATTGAAATAAACTCCCTTAACTTATTGTAATAGACTCACTTAACTTATTGTAATAAACTGTGCTAACTTATAATAATAAACTGTGCTTACTTATAATGATAAAATGTGCTAACTTATAATAATAAACTATACTAACTTATAATGATAAACTGTGCTAACTTATAATAATAAACTCCACAAACTTATACTTTTAACTTATGTATATACATTTATATTTATACTTTTAACTCATACTTTAGTAATACTTCATTAACTTTTCTCTCCTTTTGTAATAAAATTTCATAACATCTGAACTTTTTATAACAAAACTTGAGTAACTTTTCCAACTTCTTTTTTTTTAATAAAGCAATCCCTCAAACTTTTTCAGGATAAAACTTTGTTTCGGAGATTACTTACGAAGAGACTCTCCACCAGAAGAAGCTCTTCTACTAGGTTTAGGATTAGTTGCAGAACTACTACGATGAACTCCTCGATGTGACGGACTTTGAACAGCGCCTCCTGTGCCTCCGCCACTTCCGCTACCTCCACCTGAACTAACTTGTGGTGGAATGTTACGTAGAGATAGCGAACTACCAGACCGCGAACCATCGCTCTCAGGCTGTAAACAATAAATTATGTGAACAAAGCAAATTAATGAATAATTAATTTTATTAAATATTTTAAAATATGAAATTCAACTTTCTCTCGATTAATTTCAAATACTCGTTACTATGATACGGTTGTGCTTTCATCTTTCAAGACAAAAAAAAAGTACACTCACATCAGTCGTTTTTCTGCCGAGTAGAAGATAAGTGGCAAAGACATCGTCGTATTTTGCTTGTCCTAATGAGTCTTCGATTTCACTCCTCGAATATCCCATATTTGCTAATGCCTCTGTAACACACAGTTCGAATACGCATAGTCACATCTAATAATGTTAATAGCTAAAAATTTTATAACTAAACATTTACTGGATGATTTTGAATTCAAATTCTCACAATAATTTAATTAATTTAGCATTGAAATAATTTAATCTAGTTAAAACAATCTAATTTGGCTTTTACAGCAATTTAATTTAGTATTTAAAACAATGTAATTTGGTTTTTAAAACGTAATTCAGCTTTTAAAACAATGTATTTTAGTTTTTAAAACAATGTATTTCAGTTCTTAAAACAATGTATTTCAGTTTTTAAAACAATTTATACTAGTTCTTAAAATAATTTAAACCACTTCTTAAAATAATCTAATTTTGTTTTTCAAATATAGTTCTTAAAATAATTCGACTAAATTTTCTGCAAGTTTTTGAAATTCAATTTCATTGGTTTCTAAAGAAGACTTTACAATGTTCAAACGAATTTTTAAATACTTTATAGAAAATTATTCAAATTATTTCTCTATCAATTTTTTTAAAATTTGTTTTTAAATAATCTCTTTTGTTCGATAAAAATTATCGTTTTTAATACACCAACTATTTTCATGCTTTACGGTTTTCATGCAAAGATATATCAGTAAACAAAGTAAAACTTGAATAACCAGGGATTTCAAGTTTAATAAACAATTATTATTCTTTCTTCGTTGATTCAATTTTTATAGTTTCTATTTATTTCTCATTCGTTTCTTCCTTCTTTATCTATTATTTTTTAAAAATAATATTTAACATTTGTAAATATTTAACATTTCTAAATATTTAACATTTCAAAATATTTAACATTTCTACATATTTAATATTTCTTTAAATATTTAATAATTTTTTAAATGATATTTAAGAATATTATTTTAAATTACCAATTAATAGATTTATCTATTCTTTTTTAAATATTAACTAACTTTCTTTTCCAATATTTTAATTTTCTTTTCTACTCTCTTTTAACAAAACGATTCTTTTTTTAAAATAGATTTTACGATTCTCAAAAGCAGAACAAAAAATTACTGATATACCTTAACAACACAGATAACTATTTATTGCCAACAGTTCGTAAATTTTCTGAACTGCAGCAATCTAGACATTCTTACTGTATTTTTAGTAACACTGAGAAAAGTAGGTTAAAAATGTTAGTAAATCTTTGTCAGTCATGAACGTTTTTTGAAAGAGAACATTAATTCCGAGAAAATAATGTTCTTCTATTTGGTTATATAATACACAGAATGTCTAATTGAGGGTGCACTAATTAATAGAAACAATAAGTAGTAAGTGTTATGTACATACTGGCAGACTCACCTATCCTCTTGTGATCTTTATAATCTGGTTCTGGTTCTAAATACGGTTTTAATTCATCGTCCTCATATCCCATATTCATCCATTTGTCTTTCATAATATTCTGAAATCCACAATATTTCATTTATTCATCTTTACTTAATTTTAGCTATTTTATTAATTTGTTTTATAAATTTCTAAAAGCCAATTGGCTTTTGTACTTTTTTCTTCCTTATAGAGGAAGCTTTGTTTTTTTTTATATTTTATTTTATTGCTTCCTCATAGGGAAGCCTTATTTTATTTTATTTATTTTAACAAAAATTCGTCAAACATACGTAAATGCATTTTTATCAACATGCTTGAAAGGATTTAAATTAAATTTAAAATTTAAATCAAATTAAATAAACGTAAACTCCATAAATTGAATTTGAAATTTTTAAATTCATTTCAAGAAAACTAAATTTATCGCTCAGTAATATTAATATCCTATTGTGAAAGGAATTATCAATCATTCCAAGTCAGTGACTTGTAGTGATTGATAATTCCTTTCATTTATCAATTTAAATTTAATTAATTTTGAAATTAAATTTTGAAATTAAATAAGGTATAAAATATTTACAACACAAATTTTTAAAGGAAGGTACAAAGGATCGAAACAGAAATCTTGACTATTCTAAGAGAACAGTAAAGATATAAAAGCGAATCAAACCTTATCACCACGTACCTCTAACGAGGCCCGTTTCGTCGGGTTGAGCACCAGAAACTTTTTTAATAAATTTTCACAGTCAGTGGACATATAAAATGGGATTCGGTACTTCCCTCTCAATACTCTTTCCCTTAATTCTCTTAGTGTCGAGCCATCGAATGGCAGGGAGCCTGATACCAGAGTATATAGAATTACTCCTAACGACCAAACATCTACTTCTGGACCATCATACTTCTTGCCTGAAAAATAATTTTCAATTACTTATCAAATTTCATGCCAATAAAGCCTAATTAGTCGTTCATTACTTATTAGTATATTTCAAAACAAGAACCTTTCGCCTTCAAAACAAACCATTTAATTTGAACATTTAAATACAGATAAATCAAATACAGAACATTTAAATCAATACACAAGAAACAATGCTTTCCTATGAGGAAGCAAAAATATAAATCAATCAAAAGCTTGAATAGACTTGAATAAAAAAAGAATTCAGAATTTTAAAAAAATAACCAAAAACCTGAATAGACTTGAATAAAAAAAGAATTCTATAGATTTGACTAAAAAAAGAATTTTATAGACTTGATTAATAAAAGAAGAATATTACTTGATTAATATTTAGAAAAGAACAAAATGTTAGGTCCGAAAATTAAAATAAAAAAACAAAGCTTCCTCTTGAGAAAGCAAAAATGAAACAAATTGAGTAAATTAAAGAAAGTAGCGTACCTTGAAATAATTCTGGTGCAGCGTAAGGAGGAGAGCCACAAAAGGTATCTAATTTGTTTCCCGGAGTGAATTCATTACTAAATCCAAAATCGGCTATTTTTATGTTCATTTCACTATCCAACAATAAGTTCTCTGCTTTTAAATCTCTATGAATTATTTTCTTTTGATGACAGTACTGCACGGCCGATACTATTTGCCTAAATTTCGCCCTTGCTTCTTTTTCCTTCATTCTACCGTGCAGAACTAAATAATCGAACACTTCTCCACCACTCGCATACTCCATCACCAGGTACAACGTTTTCTCAGTCTCAATCACTTGGAACAGCTTCACTATGTTTGGATGGTCAAGCATTTTCATTATCCTTACTTCTCGGAATAACTAAAACAAACCAATTCTTGTTAATTCATTTTCTCAATTTTTTAATCAACAAAATTTAATTTAATTAACAAAATTCGAATTCATTTCTTCAAAAATTTAACTAATTAACAAAATTCGAATTCATTTCTTTAAAAATTTAACTAATTAACAAAATTCGAATTCATTTCTTTAAAAATGTAAATTAATTAATAAAATTCGGATTTATTTCTTCAAAAATTTAATTTAATTAACAAAATTCGAATTTATTTTTTTAAAAATGTAATTTAATTAACAAAATTTACTTCAAATATAACCAAAAATTATTCCACAATAAACCTTTTTAGCCTTAAAAACACAATGCCTCAAACAATCTTTTCACGATGTACTAAAATTTCTATTGTTTCCTCCTACATGGAAAAAATTAAAAAACAATGGCTGCACCTTGAGAGACAATTGCTGCGCTTTTTAAAAGTTTTATTAATTCAGTTAACTTCACAGTTATTATTTTGCATGTGATTTTATAAAAGTGAAGTTATAATTAAATAACGCAATTTTTCAAAGGGGCAGTTTTATATTTTTTTTATAAATTAGAATAATAAACAGACCGTTCGAAATTATATTTCTACCCAATACATTATAATAAATAAATTACAAGAATAGACCATAAACAGAATCTGAACAACTATTTATAATAATTTTAACAATTTCACAATTTTACATTGAATATTTAGCTGACATGATTTTCGGTACAGATTGAGTTTCTGCTCTGACATTAATTTTGATGCAAAATTAGTTTGCGATTAGATGTCATTACCTTCTGAAGACTGCCAGGGTTGAGTTGAGTCTTGTCAATTATCTTGATAGCTACTTCCTTCCCCGTAGGTACATGTTTGGCAAGCTTCACCTTGGCAAAGTTGCCTTTGCCGATGGTCTTCAATAACTTGTACTTGCCGATGTGCGGCTCCTCAGAGGTCCGCCCTCTTGAAGATACCCGGATTCCTCCACTGCTTGACACTCCCACGCCATCACTCGCCTGAAACAAAATTCAAGATTAACAGATTAATTCAACAACCTATCTTAAACAAAGATCTCTGCTTCATCAATCACCTAATTTAATATTGCGCTAAATTCAATTCAATTAATTCAATTTTAACCAGAACTAAATAATTCTGGTTTAAACATTAAATAAATCTGGTTTAAAAATTAAATAAATCGGGTTTAAAAATTAAATAAATCGGGTTTAAGAATTAAATTATTCTGATTTAAAAATTAAATAAATCTGGTTTAAAAATTAGAAAATTCATTATGAATCTATTAAGAATGGTTTAAAATTAACCAATTATTTAATTCAATCATATAGCATAAAATTTAATTCAATTGTAGAGCATAATTTAATTATACAGCATAAAATGTAATTAAACTGTACAACAGAAAATTTAATTTCATTGCAAATATTCAATTAATTTATCGATTTCTGCGAGTCAAAGTTAGGAAAAGGTTAATTAATTAATTTAAACCTCTAACGTTTCGTTAAATGTTGTTTGAATAGTTTTAATAAAATTAATAAAAGTGTTTTTCATTATGCAAGTGTATTAACAAATTCAAAAAAATCGAGATCCAATGAGGACTGCATTGACAGTTAAATTTGATGTTTAAATTATTTAATTAAACAACCTTTTCCTAACTTCGACTCGCAGAAATCAATTCATTGAATATTTATAATACCGGGTAATAAATTCATGTGACTACATAATATTTTTTAAACTAAATCCGAGATTTAATTTCAAAAAACTTTTGTTGAACATAACTTCCAGATCTAATTTCACCTGGTTGAAGTTCACAACGTCATCGATTAAAAAAAATTAATGTTAAATTAATGTTAAAAAAAATA
The DNA here is from genome assembly GCA_011057455.1 of Ganaspis sp. Gsp50. Taxonomy (NCBI): domain Eukaryota; kingdom Metazoa; phylum Arthropoda; class Insecta; order Hymenoptera; family Figitidae; genus Ganaspis; species Ganaspis sp. Gsp50. Next base: position 18,145 of record WNHD01000187.1, on the reverse strand, counting down.
ACTCATAAATTAATGTTAAAAAAATAACTCATAAATTAATGTTAAAAAAATAACTCATAAATTAATGTTAAAAGAAATAAATCATAAATTAATGTTAAAAAAAATAACTCATAAATTAAAATTTTTATTAGAGAAAAAATTGTGTAATTATTAAAAAATTTATTATTTAAATTAAAATGCCTAAAAGTTAATTAATTAATAATAAAAGTTAAAATATTGTAGATTAATTTTTCTCTAATGTTACAAAACGTTTTAAATTCACGCTTCTGCCCTTTTAATAAAATTTATTAAATAAACAAAATTCCAAACAACCATTTCAGATAAAAATTGCGAAAAGAAAATAAATAGAAAAACATTTGCAATTAAAATAATTGATTAAAAACATTCTGGACTTTTCAAATTTTAAAATAATGAAAAATGTATTTTCTTTCTACAAATTATAATAAGTCTTTGATAAATAAATAAATTTCAAATTTACAAATTGAACCAAGAACAGCCAAAAAGGACAAATTCCCGTTCTTTAGAATATTTGTAATTTCAGGAAAAGTTGTCTTTTCTAAAATCACTTCAAAGAACGATTTTCATCATGGTTGCGAGAATTCGGTGAATTTGGTGCAAAGAATGCAACTGGAGCGTAAAGAAAGAGGTAATTTGATTCTCCTAAAAGGGCTTGACTGACTTATTTACATGCGCAGAATTTTTTGCTTTCTTTTAAGCAATAAAAACCCGTTTACCAACTGTGTCCGAGACACCGGTGTGTCACTCTTTTAAGGAATTTATTGAGCACGTTCCAAGAATCACGTTCCTTTTAGTATCTCAATGTATTGAATTTTTATAAAAGAAGAATGGGAAGCAGGTGCTAAGAAATTATAACTTTACCCGCAAAAGGCCACGAGTGACCATCTTGCATGGAGGAGCTGCAACTACTTTGGAGGCCGCCAGTTTGACCCGTATTTCTTACTTCGCAATAATTTTTCCTGGACCGCCTTATCCCAATTTCCAAAGACAACTTCAATCTCCCACTTTCACATTTAAACACATTTCCTCGTCATTCGTTTCTTTATCGTTTTGGCTAATTAACATTGCGAGATAATTTTCTTTATTGTCTGTGATTTTTAGCAGTCTTTTTTATTGCAAAAATGGTTTGATCAATAGTACGATTTTAACGAATCACTTAATTTTACTACAATTTAATGCATTATTGCATTTCGCTAAATTAACTTTTTTTTATTAAGTTTTCTCTTTGCATTAACTTGTTACTTTATGCTCATTTCGAATTTTTTATTTCTGGTTTTTTAATTTGACACATTTTTATTTTAAAAGTTTATACAATGCTTTCCTCATCGATTTGAATGTATTTTTATTTCAATTTTATGAAATTTTTATTAATCTGTTATTTCAATTTTATTTGATTTTTATTTTACGTTCATTTGATTTTTATTTTATGCTCATTTTACTTTCATTGTATGCACATTTGGTTTTTATTTTATTCTCATTTTGTTTTTATTTTTATTTTGTTTTATTTTTAAGTGTTTATTTTACTTTCATTTTGAAATTTAATTTCAACTTCGTTTGAAAAATTTGTTTTATCTTCACTTTGAAAGAACATTTTATCTTTAAAAGTACATTTTATCTTTACTTTAAAAGTTTATTTTATCTTTATTGCAAACATTAATTTACTTTATTGAGTTTTAATGGTTAAACGTTTGATTAAAAGTAATCTTATTAATTTGTAACAATGTTAAAAAAAGCAACGTAAAGTAACCAAAAAGGAGAACTGCTAGTTTTTAACAAGTTTACAAATCCAGACGAAACAATTTTAGTTTTCAAATTCAATCATTTCAAATTTTATCATTTATATTTCAGAGACTATAAAAGTTAACAATAACTATATAAATAACAACAATAAATTTCAAGCAATAACTTTGTAAATTTTAAAATGTTGCATATATTCAGTTCTGGAATTAACTTTTTTAATTTTTTAGATCTAAAAAATGATTTGATCGTTTTGGAATTAACTTTTTAAATAATTTGTATATTTTTTAAAAAAATAATTTGATCGTTGATTTCAATCATTTAATTAATTTGCAAGAGTTTAGAAGCTAAATAATATAAAAAATATAATGTCCAAAACTCCGAGGAGCTATAAACTTATTTATTGGAGAAAAAGAAACGTAAATTTATTAAATGCTCATCTCAAGGTGGTAGGTAATAAACAAGTTTTTCATTTAAGAATGATTCATTAGTTGGATTTATGCAATATTCAATAAATCATTGAACTGAATGAACAAAACAGATGCCCTTGAGGGAGAAAAAGTTTTTTGCGAGAATAAATATATCCTACGGCAAATTTTATGTTTTACAATTACGCTTTACAATTTAAATAAATTAACAAATAAATTTGTTATTTATGTAACATACAAGCACGTAATTGAACCATTTGCATTACATATTATGTTATTATTTTTATTATTTATTATTATTACTATTACTATTATTATTATTATTACTAGTATTATTACTATTATTATTATTATTATTAATTAATTAATTAATATCAATTTTCATTCCCATTTGTAATTCGCACCAACACGTTATCAAACTATTGAAAAAAAGGATTATTTCCATGCTTTTTATGCATTAAATTAAATTAGTTCTGAAATACCACAAAATGTTACTTTACTTCCCAGAGCTTCCAGGAGTAAAATTCACTAATTAAAACTTTGCTCCGCTAATAAGATATCGGGAAGTTTGAAACTACCTTTAACAATCCGTCTCTGAGAAACTCATTCTTAGTACCAAACATTCTTGACACAAATTGGTTATTAAGTTAAACTATTTTAATGATCTTAAGCCAATTCTTATTCACCCAACTATGAGAAACTTCCAAATTCATGACAATATTTGTAGCTCTTGTCTATTTACTCTAACAATTCAATTCTTTACAATTAGAATTCATTAACTTTTCTCTTATTTAATTATCCCCTTTTTGACATTACATGCTACTTATTATGTCAATCGTACACTTTTCAATCAGAATGTATTCATTTTTTTCGTTGTCACTTTAATTGTACTTTTTTTAACAAGATTTATTAATTTTTACTTCTCGTACATTATTACAGGCACTACTTTCTTTGTTCATTTTCCAATTCAATCCGAGTTTCTTTTTTGTTTTATTTTACTACTTTCCGATTTTTTCATCTATCAATTCAATTCGATTTACGTTTTTGTTCTATTTTATTACTTTTTGACTTTTTTCATCTTTCAATTCAATTCGATTTACGTTTTTGTTCTATTTTATTACTTTTTGACATTTTTCATCTTTCAATTCAATACGAGTTACTTTTTTGTTTAATTTTACTACTTTCCGATTTTTTTTCATATTTCAATCCAATTCGAGTTACTTTTTTATTTGTTTGTGTTAGTTTTTGCTTTAATTTTTCATAGGTAATTTTCTACTTTCATTTTTCGGGTAATTTTGGGTCATTTTGTATTTTAATATATTGGGAAATTTTCTATTTTAATATTTTGGATAGTTTTCGATTTTAATATTCTGTGAATGAATATTCTGTCATTTTCTAGTTTAATATTATAGGTAATTTTCCATTTTAATATTTTGAGTTATATTCGCTGTCATTTTTTAGTTTAATATTTTGGATTATATTCTCTGTCATTTTTTAGTTTAATATTTTGGGTTATTTTCCATTTGAATATTTTGGGTTATTTTCTATTTGAATATTTTGGATCATTTTCTATTTCAATTAATCTTGTAGGTGACTTTCTATTTAAATTAACGCAATTACTACTGTTTTAACTAATCTTTCGGATTACTTTCTATTTCAATGAATTTTTCATCACTAATCCATTACAACCAATCTTTTTGTCCACTCTCTATTTTAATCACCTTTCTGTCAAAAATTCGTCATTTCCACGTGAATTACAAATCAATTTGATTATTCTATAAATAATTGAATTTAATTTATTTCCAAAAAAATGTTCCTAGGACTAAAATAGCCCTAATAATAATTGTGATCGTTTAGTCGTACGATTAATCAAAACTGCTTAAAAAACCACATACTCTTTCAAGAAAGATTTGGTTCCTACTACCCCTCGGAAAAAAGACTAGTAAAATTGTGCTTAAAATCACAGCCATATAATAAAAATAATCCACTTTGAAAAAATGCATGTTTCGTTTGGTCACTAAATTGAGATGCTCGATCTCTTGTCTGGAGGCACGCAAGCTCAAAGACACTCCTTTCTCCTCGACTTCCATTTAATCGCATCACTGGGTTTCGCCTTGCACTCGAAACCCTAAAACGTCACCAGCATAATCTCAAGCATAACAATCAAGCACAAAATCTATCGTTTAATCTGCACTGTTCGCGAGCCAGAGCCAAGGGATCTAGCTCGGAGTTTCCATCGCAAACTTGTTTGAACTTCAGTTGGAGGCGAGGTCGCTCAAAGACCCCCAGCAACAACGCCAAGCGCACGCCTGGCTGGAGCAGCGGATTGACGAAAGCTCACTACAGCCACCATCACCCCTCTTCATCAGCCGGGCCACAGACCACCACCATCATCGTCACCCCCCTTGGAACAAGACTTTTCATGTCACGACTTGATCACTTTCATTTTTCGCCAAACTCTCCGCTCATCAACAACACTTGATTAAGCCACTCGCAAATTAGTGACAGGACTTTGACAGAGACAAGGGGATGATATCGATTCTTGGATGGGTCGTGCTCAGCCATTCTATCAGCTTTTTTCCGCTTTCTTGAGTTCTTTATAGTCGCGAATGCAGGGACAGAAAGGGTGTCGGTCTCCCCATCAAGGGAGAACGGTGTCGTCGGCGTCAGCAACCCCGAAACGACTGCTGGCAATAGCCAAGGGATGAAAAGAGAATCAATACGTGCCGCCACCCCCGTCAGCGTGGTAAACTGCGCGAACCACCCTTATGGGAACCCTCGGCTATCTTTTCAGCTTGAAAAAGTCGAGGCGCATGCGTCTCAGCTAGTCACCGAATACTCCTCAACTCAACAAAACATCAGCTTTAGGCTGCTGGTCAGCTGATCGGCTCCTTCATCACAAACACTTTATATATATGCTTTACGATTACGCCACTCAGGATTGCTCCTCACAAACATTATCCAAGCACGCCACTTATTTCTTCCAAAGGCATTCTACTTTATCCTTTCAGAAATGTCACTCCAAAGAATTCACTTCTTCTTACGACTACCAGCCACCGTTCAATCAACCATTTCCACCTTATTCTCAACCTTCAACAAATCAAACACAAAAAATTCAATCAAATTCCATTCAAGTTTCAACAATGTCACAATTTTGCCTGGAAACAATTAGCCAAATAAGAGTACAACGAGGTACAAATAACCTAGGACAAAAATTATATCCTTGGTAGAATAAATATAAATCTATAACAAAAACACGAGTTAAACAATAATGCAGGATTTACTGATCTTTCGAATTCAATGTGCACATTGTATGGTTGATAAAAAGAAAACCACTTTTACTCGGAAAGGTTGATAAATTTTGTATTATTATTATGTAGAGTTCGCGATATTGTCATTATTAAACAATGGAAACTAAAGAAGAAGAAAAACAAGAAAAGGAATAGGAAGAAGAAAACAAGAAAAAGAATGAGAAGATAAAAATAAGAAAAAGAATAAGAACAACTATTTACAAGAGTAAAGACAACCAAATTTCTTCACTGAGAAAAAAATTTTCTTGATTCAAAGCAAAAATGCATTGAATCTAATCTACTCAGGGTTTCTACAAATTTTTCTCCCCAAAATTCCATGAGTTTTCCATGATTTCCATGAAAAAAATAAAAATATTTTTATGATATTTTTTAATGCATTTTTTCATTAAAAAATGAATTTTTCAATATTTTTTAAGAATTTAAATTACTTTTGAAATCATGAAGGCTTTTGAAAAATAATTTTCTATAGAATTTGAACTACTCAATAAAAATTGGTTTTGAATATTACTTTTAATTATTATTTTTAAAAGAATAATACTTTTAAAATATTTTTAAAAATTGGTATTTTAAAATCTGCTTATATTTTATTTAATATATAAAATATTTTAAAATATTTTAAAACATTGTGAACGAGATTTTAAAAATATTTTGAAATATTGGGAAGTATTTTTGGGAAAAAGTTTGAAGTAATTAGAAGTATTTTTAAATATTTTGAAGTATTGGGAAGTACTTGCAAATATTTTAATATAATTTTAAGTATTTTTGAGTATTTTGAAGTAGTCTGATGTATTTGAAAGTATTTTTAAATATTTTGAAGTATTTCCCTGTTCAATTATTTATCCTTGATTCAATTATTTATCCCTGATTCAATTATCTATCCTAGATTCAATTATCTATCCTAGATTGAATTATCTATCCTAGATTCAATTATTAATCCCTGATTCAATTATTTGTCCTTGATTCAATTATCCATTCTTAATTCAAAGTATTTATTCTAGATTAGAACTTCAAAATTCTTGTAATGAATCGAAAATATTCTAAAAACAAGAATAAGTTCTAAGCATATTTTTATTCTTATTTCACGAATTCTTTTCTCTCGGCGTTCAACCAAGTCGTAAATACTAAAAAAGCAATTTTTTCTTACATAAATTACTTTCACGAATAAAGAACTTTAAACCTTTGAATTCACTCTTGCAACAGAAAATAAAAAAAACTTCAAAATTTGAAACACAACAAACGAATTTCTTAGCAGAAAAACATTTTCCATGATATAATATTTATAAAGAATGTTATTCAAAATATGTAAATATTTTGTGAATTTGAATGTAAAAGAACCAACACAAATTCCATTCACTGAAACGTTCAAGAGTTTCGAATAATCGGCCATTTTCAAATAATTCATCAACTTAGAAACAATTTTCCAACAATTTCAGAAACCGTACGAGTAGTTATAATTTCGACAAAATTTAATATTCTAAACTTGCTTTGTCTTTTAACGTGTTTTCTTTAAACAAACCGATAACGTAACCACTCGCATTATGCAATTTTCCTTTTCAATCAATAATTCCCGCGAGTTTTCAAGAGAGAACAGAAAAGAATAAATGAGGGACATTTTTCTTTTCCTAGAAATCTAAATAATTAATTTATTGCAGAAAAATTGCAAAAATGAATATGAATAATTTGGCGAAGAGAAACTGGAAAAATTAATCTGGATGATTAATTTATTTCTGAAGAATGGCAAAAATAACGATCTTTATACTTGTCAAGAATTAATGTACCTAATATCAAGTGTCATTCTCTAATGATTATTAATTACACAAAAATGATGTGTCTATTTAGGATAATATTACGTTTTAATTACGCAAATTAATGTATACTTCATTTATGTATTTGTACTCATTCCAAAAATTATTTAATCCCTTTTAAATAAACTAGTATTGTAAATTCACGACAAAAAAATTTTAAATACACAATTTATTTTAATTATCTACAGTATAATTTTATTTACGAGTTTATTTATGTTTTTATTTTAAGTTTTATTTTTATTTACAATTTTATTTACGATTTTATTTATGTTTTTATTTTCAGTTCCATTTTTATTTACGATTTTATTTATGTTTTTATTTTAAATTTTATTTTTATTTACAATTTTGTTTACGATTTTATTTACAATTAGAATATAATAAAATAAAATTATGATTTTGTTTACGATCTTATTTACGATTTCATTTATGTTTTTATTATAATTTTATGTTTTTGTTTTAAATTTTATTTATACTATTGTTTTTAAGTTAATTCATGTTTTTATTCATAATTTTATTCATGCTTTCATTCATAATTTTATTCAAGCTTTCATTCATAATCTTATTCAAGCTTTCATTCATAGTTTTAATCATTTTAATTTATAATTTGATTCGTGTTTAATTATTATAACTTGATTCATATTTTCGTTTATAACTCGATTCAAATATTCATTAATAAATTTATTCAAATTCTCATTAATAACTCGATTCAAATTTTGATTAATAAAGCTTGATTCAAATTTGCATTTATAAAACTTGATTCAAATTTTCATAAATAAAACTTGATTCCAAATTTTCATTAATAATTTTTTTCAAATTTGCATTAATAACTTTATTCATATTATCTTCTATAACTTGATTAATATTATTCACAACTATTCATCTTTTTATTTATCCCTATTCACATTTTTATGCATAATTTTATTTACATTGTTATTTAAAAATAATGAATTTTATTTACAACATTGTTTTACTCCCACTCATCAATTGATTTACATACAATAATGAGTAATCAATTGATTACTCATTACAATTTACAGATTTCTGTTGACACGAATTACAAAAAGCAAACAAAATATCTCCCCCTTGAACTCTAATTATAAACCACCAGTCTCGAAGGGAAAGATCGACCTTGTTTCTTTGATTAAGAAAAATAGTCTAACTGTATTAAATCTTAACAAGGAGAAGAAGTTCATTAAATATTTTTCCCCGTATATTCATTCCGGGAAGAAATAACGCTACTTGTTCATGCAGTCTGCAATTTTCTATCGACAGCTGTTACGCTCTCGATGAAGAATCTGATTACAAATTAAAACATAAGATAACTGATAATTATTTATTTATAAGAGAAAGTTCAATTCTCGTTAAATGGATTAACGTTGAGGAGAAACACGCAAAACAAGACCAACAGAGGCAATTAAACATAGTTTAGTGAGCAGTAATTCACGATTTAAGTAACCATCCGATACCCTTAAAAGTTGAATAACGACTGTCATTAAATCAACCTCTTTTTCAATCCCTTTTCTCAAATGTCCCTTTTTCCAATAGATTTCTTTTTTTCATCAAATGAAAGCACACTCGTTAATCTCTTCTACTACTTGCTTTTAACGAGTCTTTTATATTACTAGATTAGTCTTATCTTTACAACTTAAGATTTATAATCTAGGATCAAATCAAAACAAAAAAAAATACAAAAAAATGCCTGTGGGGTCTATATGTTAAAAACCCCGAAAGGGTATAAAATATAATATATAAAATAATAAAATACAAAAAAATGCACAAGAAAAAATTGTTAATAAAGACGTCCTTTCTAGCAAAGGGATTAAAGCACGTAAAAAAGTACACTAGTCTGAATTTTGTGCGAGAAAAAAAACCAGAACCTACAAAAATCAGAAACGAAGCAAAAATGATCCAAATAGATCTCAAATAGATCGTTTTTGCTTAAAGTTTAATATCGGAGTTTACAGTTCGAAAAAGCGATACTTAATCATTCAATGTGGACAAACATTATCGAGATTGAAAGTAAATTATCGATAATAAAGATAATAATTGGCAAGTAGAGTCTTACGACTCTAAATTTATCAATGATGATTAATCGGCTGAAAAGCAGTTGAGCAAGTGGTGGTATTTTTTTTTTTTTTTATGAAAAAAATTGTGTATTGTCCTAAAATGGTACCTCCTTATCGCCTTGTGCTTTAGACATGAGATCCGTCAATGGTCTCATGGACGAGGAAGACTGTGGCTCCTCGCGATGATGTTTTCTGGTGATGAATGGTCTCACGGGTAAAAGAGCGTGCTGCTTCCTCGGCTGCATTCTAGTCGGAATTTCCGTTTCCGGTCCACGTCTGGCGTCCGAGGCAGTTCTAGACAGCTTTGCAACTTGTCTTTTCCCTTGCTGTCTGACATTGCCGCCAGTTGAATTTCTCGTTGCCTCGCCTCGCCGCAATGTGGATACCCTTGTGTCATTAATTTTCAATTTTTCATCCAGAGTATTCACATTTCCCAACACCTCGTTTACGCGAAATTTAAATTAAAGCCGTCCAGCTGTCTCATGTTAAAATACTGACCTGCTTTATTTTCTCTATTTCTGCTCCAATTTGTCTTACGCCAAATCACTAATGCACTCTCTTACTTTGTTTTATTTCCAATATTACGTTCTTATTTACTTTATATTATTTAATTACTTTATATTATTTAATTACTCTTTTGAATACATTTTTTAATTAATTTTTTTTTATTTTCATTTGCGTATTTTTTAATAATTTAATTAATTTTCCAATATTACGTTCTTATTTACTGTATATTATTTAATTACTTTAATTACTTTATATTATTTAATTACTCTTTTGAATACATTTTTTAATTAATTTTTTTTTTATTTTCATTTGCGTATTTTTTAATATCAATTTCATTATTCTTATTCATTTTCAATTTATTTCTTATTTATCTTACACACTTGTTTTTAATTCTTGTAAAGAAAATAAATAAAACTAAATAGTTTGTTAATTACTTAACAACTCATACAGTAAAATTATTTATACTTTTGTTTTTCTCTTTTATACAAAACTAGATCTTCAAAAATTATTATCATTATTCAACTAATTGACATTTTAGAACTACAATATCAATAAACTATTATTATTATTCGTTATTATTATTATTCGTTATTATTATTCTTTATTATTACTATTCTTTATTATTATTATTCGTTATTATTTTTATTCGTTATTATTATTATTCGTTATTATTATTCGTTAAATTCTTATATTTCTTATTATTATTATTATTATTATTATTATTATTATTATTATTATTATTATTATTATTATTATTACTATTATCATTATTATATTATTAAATTTGATTTTCTTTTGTGACCCAATGTGAAAATAATGAAAAATTCTAATCTTTAGTGGTTTTAGGGTCCTTGAAATAAATAAAATAAATAAATAAATTATTCTGCTAATTATAAATCAAATAAACAACTACCAAAAAACAAATTACAAGAAATGCATTTACTTGAAATTTGTTTGAAATCAGTAGCGCAATTTGTCAGACAAAATAGAACTACACGTGTTTTTTGGTAAGAGTATTTTCTATTAAATTTCTTCTTTTTTTTCTTTTTTTTTTTGAACTGACGAAGTAAAGCAGGCGAATATGTTAAAATGAGACATCTGAGACGAGCTTTAGGATATAGAACGTTGCAATATGCAGCGTGATGAAAAAGATGAATGGCATTCAGCAAAGATGATTTACATGAGACGTATAAACTCTTTCATATTTAGATAAAACCGAAGGAAGCTATTGACCTTTACTGACAAGAAATAACCCTCTTTATGCAAACTTCTTTTCTTTCTTTTCAAATCTACGAGAAATTGGAAAATATCATTCCACCAAGACAACTATTTTTAAATTTGTTTCATAAATTTACATTTATATGCACGTAGTCAACTTATATTTCAAAAACGTAATAGTATAACCGTCCAGACATTGAATTATCAAATTTACTTTTAAGTTTTAACTTTAGCTTTTATTTCTTAAATTTAGCTTCTACTTTGAAGCTTTTAATTTTCAACTTTAACTTTTAACTTTAACTTTCAATGTTTAGCTTGAACTTGTAATTTTTAACCAGCTTTTAAATGCAAAATTTATTTTTCAAATTTTACTTCGAAATTAATATTAAAAAAATAGCACTAAATTAAAATAAAAGAAGAATAGAATAGTATAATAATATATAATTTAGAAGAATTTTTAAAAAGTCAATTTCTCGGAGATTAGCTTACTTTTAGATATTCTGAACAGACATTTTAATAATTTAGTCAGTATCTTTAAGGAAAATCCGACAGACAATTTAAACAGAAATTGATCCAATGATTTTGCTTTTTAAAATAGAAAAAGAAAATGTTAAAAATAGCTGAACTCTTAAAAAAAAGAGATTAAATATTAAAATCAAAGAAACTATAAAATTACCTTTATAAAAAAGATCTCTAACAATGCAAAAAAAGCGTAAACATTTCAAAAACAGAATTGTAATTTTTGTCTTACACCAACACGAAAGATGTAAAAAGAAAATAAATTCTATTCTACAAAAATGTTTGTTTTTCAGAAAGCAAAATAATGCGCTTGAATTAACTTTCGTTTAGACTGCCTGATCGATTCTTTTTCAAAATTTCAAACAAATCAAAAGAATTTTAAAAGAACCAAGATGCTGGAAAATTAGAAAAGTACTTTTAATCCTAAAAAACTCTTATAAACAAAATATAAAAAAAATAAAAAATATTAAAAAAAATCTATAATATAAATATTAACAAAAATCTATATTATAAATATATATTAAAAATTGCTTTCTAACTTGTTTGTATTTAAATAAATTTATAATATAAATATTAAAAAAAAATCTATAATATAAATACCTATATCTTAAAGATTGTTTCCTAACCCGTTTGTATTTAAATAAATAAATAAATAAAAATAAATAAAAATAAATAAATAAAAATAAATAAATATAAATAAATAAAAATAAATAAAAAACATATTTCGCAAAACAATTTGAATAATCATTGAAATACCAACGAAAATTAATTCTCAGAAAAATCTCTAAATTCCAACATTCTGGATTTTAATTACTTTTCAATTTATACACGGAAAGGTATTTTATTTTAAAGTTTGATAGTCAGTTTTTATAGTGGGGCTATTCGTAGTTTGAACTAAAAAATAATTACAGTCACTTTTCAATTGTTTCATCAAGAAAAGTAGAATTTTGACAATATTGAAATTCGACCCTATACTTTCAATTTCAATATTTTTACTATTAATTTCTAATTTTCTTTATGAGGCAATTGAAATTTGAGAATATTTACTTTTCAAATTACTAGTCTCACTTTGAAAAAATTGCTATGAAATGTTCAAATGAATGAACGAAACTTCAAGGCCATTTGTTAAGGACAAAAATTTTTCCATGGTAGCTCTGTTGAAAAATTTGTGTTCCTAGCACATGGCCTTAAAATTAAATGTTTTTCCGTGTAAAATCAACTGAAATTAAAATTCTTTTGAGGAAAAAACAAATGAAGTAAAACGAATAAATAAAGAAAATAAATAAAGAATGAAAAAAATAAAGAAAACAAACATAAATAAAGAAAGAAAATAAAGGAAGAAAATAAATAAATAAAGAAGATAAATAAAGAAACAAAAGAAAGAAAGAAAGAAAATAAATAAATAAAATAAATAAACAAACAAACAAAATAAAGAAACAAAATAAAGAAAGGAAATAAAGAAAGAAGATAAAGAAAGAAAATATATAAATAAAGTAAATAAAGCAAATAATTAAAATTAAAATAATAACCTTTAAAATAAAAACGTCTCAAAAAAACCAGAACTTAATTAAACATGAAAACTACGATAAAACCCACTCTCAATAATTAAAACTAAACTACAAAAAAGGCGACAAAACGCCAAACGAAACAAAAATATCATTCAAAAGATCAATAGCTGCCTGGTAATAAAAAAAACCAACAAAAAGCTCAATGATGATCAAGTGAAGAAATGTGAGGTGTTTGATGATTGAAGAATGAAATTTACCCCTCAGCCTCATCGTCCACGTTAATCAACAAGTCCTCGTGTTCTGCGTATCGTTGATAAGGATTCTGGATCGATTGGTCCAGACACTGATTCTTTTTGGCAGTGATAGTATTCACCTCAATAGACCTGACTTGTTGTTCGAGCTGCTGAAGAGTATCATTACTGTCAGTTCTATTCTCCGTTTGTTTCAAAACCATATCCAGCCTCACAGGACCAGAGATTGCACTTGAAACTGGAAGCGAAACTGGTCCCGAATTCTTAATCGAGCAATCGTTTCTGAAGGGAAAAAAGATTTTCCTTTCCCCGGGCTCCTGATCTCTCCTCGTCATCATTTCAGTCCAGTGTTGCTGATTATTGGACGTGCGAATCGGCAGCGGCGACTGATTAAAATTATTGGACGATCTTGGCTCACCAGCACTTGTTGATCTTGCCAAAATATTTTTCTCCGACTTTTTCTCGACAACTCGCAGTCCTCTCTCACCTTTCACCAATTCCCACTGCTTGAGCTTCTCCAGGGTGTTATTCCTGGAAGGCAATTTCCTCTGTGTCCTCGGGTCGACAAAATGTCCCGGGGTATTTGAAGCTTGAAGATCGGGATCCAAGGTCCTTCGAAACATCAGCGGCCGAATTCTGTCGTCAGGCCTGACTGTTCGCGCGAACGTCCCCTCACGATCGTTCATTATCTCGCGACCGAGATTGAAAGCCGTTTATGCTAAAGAAGAAAGCGAATAGCCAATGTTATTAAAATATTATTAAGTCAATTCTCAGTTTGCTTTAATCGAGTACACAATTTTTAAACAATAACAAAAGATTCAACAAGACACAGAATTTTCTCTATATGAGCAAGCAAAAGATAATAAAAGATAAAGAAAAACGTGATTTTCATTTAATTACCAATTCTTAAGCAAGCTGATTTTTCAAGAGTTAGCATAAATTCGTTTGGAATTTTTTAATTTAAATTAGATTTTTTATATCCTTGATTTGAGGCTTTCTGTGTGGGATGATTGAATAGAGAAAATCAAAATGACTATCATTTTCTAGGCAGGATGTTAATTAGAAAAAAAAATGCCTTAATGAGCTTTAGCAAACATTCTTTCAGAGCGGTTCTTGTTTTCCTTGTAGGCGTTAAGCAATGATTCTTTAGTCGCAAATTTCCTTAATTTAACGGTACTTTTAAAATAATTTTTCTTCAACAATTCAGAAACATTCAATTCATTTTGTAAAGAAAGTAAACATATTTTGCCTTTTTATTTCTTTTTTGTAAAAATACATTTAACAAATTTGTAATACATTTAAAAGTTACGAAAAATTTAAAAAAAAAAAGAGTTTAAAATTTTGGAAAATACGTTTGGAAACTGAAAATACGGCTCAAAAAATAAATATACGTTTTTGCAAATTCGTCTCAAAACTATGAAAAAAAATCGTACATTTTTAACGCACTCTCATTATTAGTGAAAATGTAAAAAATGTGTGCAACACGTAAATAATTGAGGGGCTGGATGCTATAAGGGGCTGGATGCTATAAGGTGATACGCATGACTTTCGTTGGCCCCTAGAATAGTGGAAACATCGCTAACGCGGGGCCAACGAAAGTCACGCGTATCACCTTGTAGCATCCAGCCCCTCAATTTTATTTGTGAAACTAAAATTAAAATATATTAAAAAATATAATACAAATATTATTTATTTATACATAATGTAATATGAAATTATAGTTCCCCTTTACATGAGGTTTTAATAAAATAAAAATAAATAATAAAAATAAATAATGATTTAAATTTTCCCAGAATTTTTGACTTATTTTTCAATTTTTCAAAAATAAATAATAAAAAAAATAAAATTAAATAAAAATAAAAATAAAATAAATAAACTAAAAATAAAATAAAATAAAATAAATAAAATAAAAATAATAATAAAATAGAAATAAAATAAAAATATAATAAATAAATTAAAATAAATTCTAAAAATAAAATTACTAATACTGATTAAAATGAAATAAACTTCACTAAATTTAAAATAAGAAAGGAAACAAGTGACATTTAACGAAAAACACCATGGAAAACGATCTATGAAAGTAAAGCTGACAAAATTAAGAAGCAAACAGTAAAAAGCAGCGTAGAAGTTAAATACAAGTACCAAAGAGAAAACTAAAACTGCTAGCCAACCGTGATTCATATTTACGTTTCGCGGGGCAAAATAATATCAAACCGGAAGTAGTCTTCCGTCTCAAGGAAACTCTAGAAGCAAGAGAAAAAAAAATATTTACCTACACAAATCTAAAACAGGTGTTCACGTCAATTACACAAAAAAAAAAGTCAAATCAAAAATGTCTTTCCTTCCGCGACGATAACAAACTCGCACCATTTAATCAATTGATCAAAGCGTAACATTTATCACTAATAGTAATGATTATATAAAATTACCCAGTCATTAAAGGTGGAAAGTGAAAAAACTAAAAATCAGGAAAAAAGAATCACCTTGTTTAGGAAAACGTTTTCACTTTAGATAATTTTATCTTGAGGTGATAAAATTATCTTGGGACTGAAACTTACGTGATGTACGTAACAGCTAGTATCAGAGAATATATAAAAGAAGATTACAGCAAGGTGAAAGATAAGAATTGCTGCTTTTCAGGATCGAGTTTCTTGTTGCACTTGAAACAATAATGAATGTTCACTCGAGTCAATCGATATCAGTTCGAGTTAAAAAGACAATTTTCAACTGGAATCTCGATAGGATTTATACTGACAGTGCTCATAAATCTTCCACTAATCATTCTTCCACTCATCATTAAATCAAGAAAATTAATTGCCCGTATTTCCTTAATTGACAAATTAAATAATTCAAATCCTTAATTCAAATTCCTTAATTCAAATCACAATATAGAATTTAAGAAACTAAAATACAGCAAAAAAAAATTATTTATTATTATAAAAGATTATTATTTTCTTTTTCAACTGGAAAAAAATCCCTATCAAAATACCATTGTCAATCGCACAAATTACAAAAATTGGGCGCCCAAAAATTAAAACCAAATTTTAAAATCCTATCAAAATAACCTCCAACGAAATTAAATTACCAATATAATAGAGTTTTAGCAAAAACAGAAAAGTAACACTTACAAAATTAAAAAATCTATTAATTAAAGGAGATCAAACATATTATTATTACATCACAGATTTGAAAGCGAAGAATCAACAATTGGATTAAAAATCGAATAAAAATAAACGAAAATAATAATCAATTTTTACAAAAGTATGTTATAAATTTTTTTAAATTAAAATTTAAATTAAAAAAGTATTAATGTTAGATTCTTAGACAATTGAGACAATTCTAAATTTTCTAATGCTATTGTCATGACAAAAATATTAGTAACAATATCAATATTAATAACAATAACAATATTTATAACAATATTTATAACAATATTTATAACAATATTTATAACAATGTTTATAACAATATTTATAACAATATTTAAAACAATATTTATAAATAAATAATTGTTCAGTATGTCTCTTCAATTACCATTAGAGAATTAAAAATCTTATAAATAAAAATGTCATTTGCCTTTTTTACCCAAAATTATAACACACTTTTATAAAATTAATTAATTTGACAAACATTCGTAAACTTTATCAAAAACCTGTAAATTTTCCAAAAAGCCGTAGATCTTACAAAAACCTGTAATTTTCCAAAAAGCCTTAGATCTTACAAAAACCTATAATTTTCCAAAAAGCCATCTTACAAAGACCTAATTTTACAAAAAGCTGCAAATTTTGCAAAAATCTGTTAAATTTACAAAACTTGTTGATTGTTTGCATCAATTGCAAAACTTACACCCTTAAAAACCAAAGCCGATAAAATTGAAATAGCGAAAAAAGAGTCGAAACTTCCTGTAATTACTCTGGACAATAGCAAATTTAAGAAAAATTGCTAATAATAAATCCAAGCAGCAGGCATATCAAGTGTTTTCACGAGGAACAGTTGTGGGATTAACTATTCATCAATGACACTTATTACAACTTAAATCTTGTCAATTATAGATATAGAAAAGAATGCGTGACACAATTTTAAAACACTTCTATTCAACAGACAATGAAACAGAGAGCAAGGCAGTTAATAAACTTTTTTCTTTTCTCTTTTGTTAAAAAAAAAAGAGAATATTTTGTAAAAATAGAAAAAGTAGAAAAGGAAATGTTACGCAGACATACGACGAAGCACTGCAGGGTCCATTTCTTGATGATAAGCTTGCCGACAAACTCGACTGGTGTTATTCCCTTATCAACTGGTAGATACTGATAAGCGATAGCCTACCTACAATTCGATTTAAACTGAGTCTAAAATTCCCAGCACTTGATGACATTCAACAATTCTTTCCAATTAGAATTATCTTGTGACTTTTTAAAATTGCGAAAAAGCAAAAAACGACATTTTTCTTTTAAAGGCATTATTTAAATATCATTCGTAGTCTGAATAACTTTTATTCAATTTTTCGTTTTAGTTTACTGAATTTAGAGATTTTGGATTTATTGATAAAAACTCTTTTTTAATTTCTATGCGATTGACTTTTTAAGGTATTTCTCAACATTTTTTCTTAACATTTTTTGGAAATGAACAAATAAATTAATCAATCAATTAATAACGGTTATTATTTAGTAATTTATTTTTCTAATTGAGGGGCTGGATGCTATAAGGTGATACGCGTGACTTTCGTTGGCCCCGCGTTAGCGAGGTTTCCACTATTCTAGGGGCCAACGAAAGTCATGCG
>WNHD01000186.1:0-73312 GCA_011057455.1 Ganaspis sp. Gsp50 | reverse complement strand
TTTTAAAATATTGCCAAATCTTTTTAAGTAATTCCAAATCTTTCAAAATATTTCCAAATCTTTTAAAGTGATTCGGAATCTTTAAAAATATTTCCAAATCTTTTAAAGTAATTCCGAATCTTTCAAAATTATTCCAAATCTTTTAAAGTAATTCCAAATCTTTCAAAATATTTCCAAACCTTTTCAAGTGATTCCAAATCTTTCAAAATATTTCCAAACCTTTTAAAGTAATTCCAATTCTTTCAAAATGGTTCTTAACATTTCACGAGGTAATTCAGTAGCACAAAATTATTAGAAATATCTTAAGAAACATAATAAAATCGATGAAATTTGTAATGGCAAATTTTGTAATTATACCTAACGGATAAATGTCCTGATTAAACAATTCATGCATCTTTGCAGCTTCGACTAATAATAACGACAGTTTATCAAGTTTGTAAAGAACTCTCAGGTATTTTTTATAATATTCATGCTTGATTGAAGCATCTCCTTCTTTAATAGTCCAGAGTAAAATACTTTCAAGAATTCTATCATGTTCATTAGGAAGTTTAGGATACTGTGTGAGAATCGAAGCTAGAGTTGCATTAATTAGTTTTATCGTATCTTCAATCAAAACTTCACGCAATTTACAAAAATCCGCAACAACTTTATCCAAAATCTTATCGTTTTTCAACTGTATCACAAATTTCTCGAGGTTGCTTAAATAGTGGCTGATTTTTACAGGATTACTGAAAGCAAATTTAAAATTTATGAAAAAAATCTACCTTTGATCGTTTATATTTAAAAAATCACAGTGTAGGATAGATTCATTGTTTTTAATTATTATTCCTATTATTATTATAATTACCATCCACAATCTTTTATGTATATTCAACAAAATGTTCTGAAAAAGGTTTTCTACAATGTCTTGAGTAATTCGAGAATTTACTTGAGATTTCACAAATGAATTTAATACCTTTCAAGTTTCAAAAGTTGACAGTAAACTGGAATTAATTCCATCCAATTTTCAGGAGTGTCACCTTCTTTTTCATAAAATGCAACAAGTCCTTGCCAAGCTACAGGATTATCAGGTTGAATTTCTGTCGCCTTTTTGAGAGGCACGGGAGTTTGAGGTTTGAGGTTTTCAACCTCTCGCATAGCAGCTCCGAGCAATACCAAAGCTCCATAATTACTCTTATCTTCTTTTAACAATTTCTTACACAATTTGACAGTCTCAGTGTATTCGTTCTGTTTAAACAATTCACGTGCTTCCTTTAAAGCGGCTTTACTTTCCTTTGACATAGTAAACAATGAGCTTTTTTAATTATTTACTTAAAAAATATAAATACTCAACACTATCAGATAATATGCTTTCTGATGTTAATAGGACTAATCTATTTATCCATTACTGCAATAATGACACAAAATTCTAAACAAATTGTCTTTTTTCAAAAAAGAAAACACTTTAATCCAAACAAAGTGTAAACGATCATATGTTTTTACGATCGCACTGCTCCTTACGGTTTTCTGTCAAACTGCATTAAATCTTGAATTTTGTTTATTAAACAAACATTTTGTTTTGTAAGGGAAATAATTTGAATAATTGATATAGATATTTGTTTATTGTGTTATTTATACTTTCATTTTTTTCTTTGCAAGAATTAACGCTCATTGATTTATTAAATCCAAAAGAGGGTGTATTAGGGTGGAGCCAAATCTGATCAATGAAGGGTGGGTGAAAACGGAGCGTGTCATTTTGTGATTATAATTTTTGACTTTTTTTATTTTGTCATTAAAAGCAAACACCAAAGTTTCCACAAGCCCGGTTTGTGATTGTTTCAATGCAGTTTAATACTCCAGAAGAGTGAAAACAATAACGATTGTGTGTTTTGTTCTAAAATGCTTTTATAAAAGTTTGCTAATTATTGTGCCATTGTTGGAAAAATTGAATTGCAAAAACTGCCTCTCACTTTTCAGGTATTTGGCTCTTGTTACGAATTCAAGTCAGAATTTAACATTCCTTACATGATAGGTTATAAATCTAACTTTTCATTTTTTTATTTCATATTGTTAATTTTATTCAATACAGTTTTGTAATTAAATAAAAATACTCTCTCATTATTGATGAGAATATACGAAATAAATTTATTAAAATAATATTAAAATACATTTTTTATTAAACCTCATAAATTCAAATTTATAATTATTTATATCATTTTATATCATTTATATCATATATTATATTTTCAGAATTTTTACTCAAATGACAGGAGAAGACACGGAAATATGCGGCTTTATAGATGCAAAACTTCCAGGCAACAGAGGGATGAGTCAAAAAGTGAAAAAACGATCATTGTCAGGATGGAAAGCATGGAAAAGACATTGGTGTGCTGTGAGAAAATTGAATGGAAATCACGGTATAGAGATTATTTTAGATTACAGCATCAGTAGCGGAAAATCTGTGGTTCCAAACGAAAAAGACAATCGAATAAAAATAGCACCAAGTGCCACGATTTGTCGCACTGAATCGAAAACAAAGCAATTTTCATTTGGCATCTTTTCCGCCAAGGACAAAAAGCCTTTATTATATTTATCTGGGGCTTCCGAAAGTGACACTCAACGATGGATGGAGAATTTGAGACAACTTTTAAGGCCCAGAAAGCACCGTTTTATGGAAGGATCTCTCAGTATTTCTATAATCGACAATGCACATTCCAAAGCCAGTGGTTTGACAGGTTCGATTCTTATTTAATTGTATTTTATGTAACTTTAGACATTGAGATCTAAAATATTTTGTCACGTAGCTAATGACTTTACTTTAATTTTAAAAAACACGAAGAATGTAATAAATCCAAAATCAATTGATGTAGTTAATTCCGGCTAATAATTCCAAGTAATAATTTTAGCTATTAACAATTATTTTATTATTTTAGCTATTAACAATTATTTTATTATTTTAGCTATTAACAATTATTTTATTATTCAGCTATAATTTAACAATTATTTCTAAATGTTTTGTAAATTTTCTAAATAGAATTTTCTATTAATAATTACATAATTTAACAATTATTTCTCTTAAAGGACTTTATGGCGACTTGATAGCCAGCAACCTAGGAGTATTCATAAAAGACGCTCATTCAGGAGAAATAGTACAAAATTTCGAGTGGAAGGAGTTCAATCAATTTCATTTATCAACCAACGGTACTCCTGAAGACGTGAAGCGAATTTGCGTTGTCCACACGACTAAAGAATTTCGAGGAGGTATCGGAGAGCTTTTTATCTTTTGTTTAAACGCACAAAGATTACTACAAGATTTTGTAACTCAAGGACGTGGTCCAAAGCACAAAACATTTGCACAAAGGCCATTGAGTCGTAGTGAAGGAGATCTCAGGATATCAATTTACAACGATGAAGATACCTTCCCTGCTTTAAAAAATAAAGCCACATCTAATTTAATTAGCGCAGGTCTAGACTTGATTTTGTCTTCCAAGACCGGCAGAGATGCTGAAAAATCACCAACGAAAATTCATACCCGTGCAATTGATAATGTTTATGAATCAGAACCTGCCAGCAATCCTAACTTTATGTCAAATTTTGATCAACTGGAACAACCTTGTCCAAAGAGAATTTCGAATATTTCAATAGCTTCCGGAATTTACGAAGAAATTTTAGACGATGGAAAACCCGCTAAAAGTGTAACTGTCCCTCCTCATTTATACGAGGACCCCGAAGATCTCATTTTATATTCCAATGAACTGCAATTTAAACCTCCGCCTTTACCGCCTCGGTATCAATGCGGATTGAATTCGAAAAAGAATGGAAGGTTGGTTTTTTAACTTTTTTAAAATTTGTTTAAAATTTAAAAATTTAAAACATTTGTTTACAACTTTCGGTTGTGAGTTGTACTTTCGTTGTTGAATTTTACGGTTGAAAATTTGTAGTATATTTGAAAATTTTTAGTGTATTTTGAAAATTTGTATTTTAATTTCTTGTTTGTGAAAAATTTCAGTGACGATGGATTGGATTCAGAAGGAGGTACTAGATCCGCGACACCAAGTACTCAATCGGACGCAACTCCAACTCCCGAGGAAAAGGTAATTAATCGTAATTTAATAGATACTTCTGATTACGTTCCAATGTCGCCTTGTGTAAAAAATACGCACAAAACAGAAGAAGCAAACACATCACAAGAAGGAATTTATATGGTAATGCGATAAAATTATTCCCATTATTTTTCTCGTCCGATGGTCCATTTGTCACTGACTGATTTGTCACTGATTTTACTCAGTTTTTCTACTCTAAAAAGGAAATATAAACAAGATTTTAAATTCTGACCGATTATATTTTAATTGAAAACGAAAACTTTTAAATTTGATTTACTTTCTCTTTTATAAAAACCATATTCTTAAAACCATATTCTTATATTCTTGATTCTTTTAGTATCATTTAAAGTAAAAAAATTATTAATTATTAATTTAAAATTTTAAAAGTATAATTGTAGAGTTTAAATGAAAATCGTAGAACTATATTTAAAACAGTGCAAAGAAAGAAAACGGGTTTCCCTACAATCCATATCGGAGAAAATATTTCTAAATTTTAAGTCAATTTGTCATAATGTAATGTTATGGAAAACTATTTGATATTTTAATTTAATGTGAAAGGTATTCAGTATTATATTTTGATGAATGTAGAAAAAATATTTGCGACAAAAATAATGCTGCGCACTGTAGAAAATTCAATATTCCGCTTTCTGTGAAAAATATTTTCTAAAAGCGTACAAAATGATTGTGATAATTCTTCGTAAAAAAACTATCATGGAAAAGCTCAAAGTGTAATAGAATTTTCATCTACTGTTATATGTATATTGTATTATCTAATTATCTATTCACTGCCTTTAATGTGTGCCTCTGGTTTCTTAAAAAAAATTGAGCCACGATATTTATTTGAACTTTTTTAGAAATTTGTACATAAAACATTAACATATCACTTTTCCAAAAAAAATTTGTTTCCACATAAACCTAAAATACGATTATTATCGATAATTAATAATTTTTTAGTAAAATTTTCAACTGTTTTGATTATCAAAACTTTTTTCCGATTATTAAAACTTTTTTTCGATTATTAAAACTTTTTTTCGATTATCAAAAATTTAAACATTTTATTTATTGTTATTATAATTATAAATAGAATTGCGGTGAAAAAAAGTTTCTCTAGAAAGCAAAAATAGAAGCAAAATGTTCCAAGTTCAATATTTTCGTAGCTCAATTCAATCTCGTTATTGTTTTGTAGCAAATATTAGTTTAAGTATGCATCGACTTAAAAATTATGTTTTAGTCTAAAGCAAAAATACTCTTGAGCTAAAGACTAATTTTCACATCTGTTGTACAAAAAAAAAAGTATACGGATGGGCATTTCGTGATAAACTTAGCTTTTTATTCGTGTTCTATACACAATATATTATATATACATACATCACTATAAAATAAGACGAAGCTTAAAAATATATATCGTGTGTTCACACTTCGCTGCTTAGCAAAATTGTTTAAAATTATTTTCAAGACAGTATTTAGTAAAATTGTCTAAAAGCATTTTAAGATTACGTTGACTTCCTTGGATCGAAGATTAATTAATATGAAATTTTATTGTTAATAAACCGTAGCGTAAGATAATTAAAAAGAAAAAATTCCATTTTCTGTATGTGATCGAAAAATGTTTAAAAAGATACCGAAATTTTAAAATTAAGAAAACTTATTTTTTTGTATTATATTTTAAGATAGATGAAATTATTCATTCAAATGATAAAAAAAAATTATTTGCAAAATGTATTTTGAAATGTTATCTGAAAAATACTTTTTTAGAAATAATGTACAAAAGTAATTTTAAGAGAATGAATTCGGAAAACTAAGTTCAAAAGTTTGGAAACTAGTTCAAAACAAAAAAGAAAAAAAGGCAAATAAGTTCAAAAATAGATTTGAAAAATTAATTTTAAAAAACCTTCGATCGTTGATTACATTAAATTCCTATGTTGGCCTAAAAAAGAGTTATAAAAAAATAATAATTTAAAGAAAATCAAAAATATTATTTCAAAAAAGTGTTTGCTTGTAAAAGTTATAATATGTAAAAAGATTACAAAAATATATAAGTATATTTCTTTGAAAGTTTAAGTGATAAGATTTTATTGAATATTTTCATCGTTGTGTTTAAGTAAATACAAATGGCAAATTTTAACTGTGAACCACGAAAATTAAACGGCCTCTGCAAATTAGAGTACACGCATCATTAAAAATTTTAAACATTGATATATCAATTGATTATTATATTATTATGATTTATCAACGCTTAAATAATAAATGAATGATTTCGAGTTCATGAATCTTTGTTTTATTTCATCGTCTTCAATTGAATTATTATGATTTATTTTTATTTAAAGTTTCTTATCACTTTATTTATAGTTTTTTATTATTTTATTGATAGTTCTTTTATTGTTTTTATTTATAGTTCTTTTATACGTAAATTTTATTTAAAAAAATATTACAAGCCTTGTGGCGTTTTATTTAAATTCCTTTTTAATCGTATTGAATGTTGCATTTCTGGCCTTTTTTTCGAACTGGGTTCTATTAAATTTAAATTCCTCGGCAATGTCTGGCATTAAAGGATCGTCCGGATTAGGACTTCCTAACAGGAGTTTAATTGCTATTAACAAACTTTCCAAAGAAATCGTTGGATTCCACGATCCGTTTGGAGGCATTTTTAATAAGTCTAAACAAATTAGACCCGTTGTATCAATATTCGGATGGTATATGGGAGTTAAAAATTTTACTCTCGGAGGTTCAAACGGATATTTTTCTGATATACAAATTTCTAACTCAAAAAAACCTCCCTCGTAAGGCGTTCCTGGCGGACCTATTATCAATCCTTTCAAATCGTCCAAATGATCGGTTTCTGCATAAAGTGAAATTCCCTCAGTCGGGTGTTCTTTTAAACGAGATAATTCCCTTTTGATTCGATTTCTTTGCATTTTTAATCTTGAAAGAGAAAACACATTTTTGTATTGTTTTGAAAAAATATTCTAAAAGATTATTCTACTTTCTGTGTATATTTTTTGTGAAATTAATGTAACATGGTTATGTTAAAAAATATGATTTATAGGCATTTATAGTACTTAATTTAAAAAGGAAAAGATTAGGTATAAACAAATATAATATAATATAAATTTAACTGAATTTTTGTAATAAACGGATTTTTCTAATAAAGTCATTTGTCAGAATGAATCTATTTAACAAAATATTAAATAAAATGAATTTATTTAACAATTAATATAGTTTTGTAGATAATGAATAAATAATTGAAATTCTTCTTTAATTTCTAATCAAATCTAAGCACTTATCAACAAGAAAATGAAAATAATTATTGCAATTCGCCGGTTGCACATAACCCTAAAATTGATTTATTCGAATAGAAATATAAAAGACAAAATAGTATAAAAGTAAATATTTACCGAAATGAAAAGACGACTTTTTATGTTTAATCAAATTATGTACTTTTTAATAATCAAAAGAATATACAATAAATTGTAGTAACAGAAACTTTGTAATTTAGCAAAACAAAAATGACATTGAATGACATATATGTAAAATGCGTAAATGTATGAAGGTTTTATGACGCAAATTCGTAAATAACGTAATGCAATTTTTTCTTTCCCGCGAATTTTTAAATCTCTAATTATATAATTTTTTTACAATGACAAATAAAGAATATCATTCAAATACTGTAAAAACTGAAATAGGTTTGCTTATATTTTTCACACACGTCAACAATTTTTGTTAATTGAAGTAAATATTATATAAATTACAACGTAATAATGCCTTTTGTAAATTTTATTCTAAACAAACCAAAACAAACATGAAAGTAATGTTTTCACTATAAAAATTTGTAAATGCATGGTTAATAGTTAATAATGCAAAATTATTTTAAAAAATCAAAATTACAGTTCAAATTCATTTAAATTTCATTATAATATATATTGCATGCATAAGGAAAAAGAATTTTTATAAAAATACAATTTCAAAAATGTAAACAATAGACAAAAGGTAATTAGGGGGCTGAATTCTAAAGTTACGGTAGTTTCTAATATATGCGTGTGGGAGTAGATGCACACTGACACATATTGTGGTGTGTGGTGGGAGTTGAGTTGAGCATAACACAGAAAAAAGTTTTTATTATGAACAAATCCTCGTCCCGTGAAATCTTTGATTGATTTTGGAAATTAAGTGGACGCTGCAGGAAAAGAACTATTTTTTGGAGCAAGAACAAAATATATTTAAAATATATATGTGACAATAAAAGAACAAGCGCCATCGTGCTAGCAGGTAGGTACGTCTGCATACAGATATTTTGGGCGTTGACCATTCGTCACGACGCGAACTAGTTAATATTAATTATTAATCAATGATTTAAAAAATAATAGAAAATTGTTTTCAAGCACCTTATTATTTTTTGTACAAAAATGACAAGTTTCACATTCATAAAATAAGAATAATGATTCAACCAGCGCGGTAGATCTAACTGATTAGGTGTTTAAGGGCGTCAACGGCATGATATTTATCGAGTGAGATCACTTTAAATGCACTTTTTATATTAATTTTATAAAAATAAATTTTTATTTGTGTGTGTCTTGTTTAAAAGAAAAAGAATAGTATCAATCTCTGAAAATTAGTAACTTTATAACTAACTGAAATTAGTTTTTTTAGAAAATTATTTATATAGTTTGCACAATCTTTTATAAACAATACTTTCTAAAGACAATGTGTACACATTTATTTTTATAAAAAAAGGTGAATGATTATTTTAAGTAACTTTTAATGCTATTAAACTTTTAAAACTTTGAGTGTTATTTATTTAAGCATAAATATGTGCTTTTGTAAATTTGTCAAGTTCTTGAGTGTATGAAATACGTATCATAATTATGTTTATAATAATATAATAATTATAATTATAATACTAATAAATAAAAATGATGATACATATTTCATGTATTATTTAGTAGTCGGAATGTATGTATATGAGTCATATTTCCTCAAGCAGAGGCTCTTTTAAATATATTTTACGATCATTTAAAAAAAATTCTACATCTTTAGAATTTTATTTTAATAAGCTTTCATACAATGACTGAAAATCCATAAGTATTTTTTATTTTATTTGCATTATTTACATACATATGTGTGCTTCAAAAGCACAAAGTGCCCTTCCGTACAAATTACGTCAAAAAATGAAAATGAAAAATAATCGAAGTTTACAAAAAATACAAAAAAAGTTTGCGAAAGAAAATAAAGAAAAAAGTTTTAATAAAAAAAATAATTTAATTTCTGTATATCGAACATTTTAAATTATAGAAACAAATTAATTATAACAAACGATTATTAAATTAAAATTTAAACTTTATTAAAAAAAATTAATTGAACTACAAAGATAAATAAATTCCATTTAATCATTATTTCCGTAAAAATATAAACCACGAAAAGTAAAATAAATATAATTTGCCTGTATTTCCTTGAAATCATTTTCACGTATTCCTATTAACGAAATAATTTATTTTTATACCATAAAATTGTCTTTATCTCATAAAATTATTTGGTTCATAAAATTATTTTGTTTCATAAAATTATTTTGTTTCATAAAATTATTTGGTTCATAAAATTATTTTGGTTCATAAAATTATTTGTTTCATAAAATTATTTTGTTTCATAAATTATTTTCATCTTATAAAATTATTGTTATCTATATTTAATTTTAAAATAATCTTTTACAGCAAAATGTGGGTATTACTGTTTATGGCAGTAATTGTAACAACAGGACAAGGACAATTGCAGGACAATTCAGACTGGCCTCAAGATCTTTACGGTCGAAATGATCAATCAACTCCTCCACCTAAATACAGATTTAACGAAAGGGGCCCGAGTTTAGATTTTCCATATGGGCCCGATAATCCCGAATATGATTCAAATTCTGGATTCAATTATAGAAGCAACTCAGATCGAGAACAAGGCTCAGGAGTCAATTACAATCGAAATCCATCAATTTCAGACTCTAACATTGGCTTCGGAGGATTTAAGAATCCTGGATTCGCGGGAGATGTAATTCTCAAAGAAGCGTAAGTTAAAACTTTGCCAACCTTTATTTTCCAAAAATGTAACTTTTTGTTTATAAATTTATTACTTATTTTACTTAACTTCATTTTACTTTACTTATTTTACTTAACTTTTTGTTTATAAATTTATTACTTATTTTACTTAACTTTTTGTTTATAAATTTATTACCTATTTTACTTAATTTTATTTTACTTTACTTATTTTACTTAACTTTTTGTTTATAAATTTAGTACTTATTTTTTCCTAAATTGTAATTTTGCTCCTCAGTTTTTTTCTTTTTATACAATAATAACAACTGTGATCAAGTGGAATGTTTAAGAGAATACAAAAGTTTAGTTCGTTTGATAGGATTGGTTTCAAATTAAGTTTCTAGAATAAGTTTATTTATAATAACTTTTGAATTTTGAAATTGTTTTATTCAATTGAGGAGAAGAAGAAGAAGAATATATTAAGCTTATATTTCTATTTATTACGATCTTTATTTTTCAACTATTTATTTTTATCAAAGATATTGAAAATCTCTAACAAAGGAATCAATTTGCAGGACCTATTTCATAGTCGCCTCTCGAATGGTAAGACCCGGAACAATTTATCGTTTGGATGTGAATATTCTTTACAGTCCTCTGCCAATGATGGTACGAGCCTCAATTCAAAAGAATGGAGTAGAACAAACGGGCGACCATACAGAGGTAAAAGAAGGAATTCCAGAAACTTTGTTGTTGCAAGTACCACCAAGTTCAGTAGTCGGAGATTACAAACTTCGAGTGGAGGGAATGTACAACAGTTTGACTGGCGGTCAGGCATTTTTAAACGAAACGAAATTGATATTTTCTCAACGATCGATGACGATCTTCATTCAAACGGACAAGCCGGTTTACATGCAAGGACAAACAGTTCGATTTCGAACCATTCCCATCAACACGGAATTGAAGACTTTTAACGATCCGGTGGAAATTCACATTTTGGATCCTGAGAATAGAAAAATGCGTCGATGGCTGAGTAAACAAAGTAACTTGGGAACTGTTTCTTTGTCGTATCAGTTGTCTGATCAGCCTGTTTATGGAAACTGGACGATTCAAGTTGTTGCTCAGGGACAGGAGGAAAAGCTGGTTTTTTCAGTTGAGGAATATTATCAAACTCGATTTGAAGTTAACGTAACGATGCCCGCTTTCTTTTTTGATACAGATCCCTTTATTTACGGAATGGTGCACGCCAATTACACTTCTGGTGCACCGGTACCCGGAAATCTCACGTTAAAAGCTAGTCTTAGACCACTCAACAGATATTATGCAAGTTCCACTTCACAGCAATTAGACGTTCGAGAAAAATATATAGAATTCGAAGAAGAATACCCTTCCTGGTTCAAACGACAACGGGAATCCTATGACGAGAGAGGCAACCGAATTCCTGTTCTTCGATTTTTCAATGGGACTTACAAGTAATTTTTGCATTTTTAACTTTTTTTGAATGATTAAATTTAGGAGAGAATTGAAGAAAGAAGTTAAGAGTTTCATTGAATGTTTGATTTTCTATAAGGCGTAGAAATAATTTTATTGTACTTATATTATTCAGAATAATATTTTGAAACGAAAAAACATGACGAATTTTTTTTCGTATATTTATGACAGGGTTATACATATTGACAGGGTTTCTACAACTCTGGAAAACATGGAAATCCTGGAATTTTCATGGAATTTCATAATTCCTCATGGAATTTTTATTTATATTATGGGAATTTATTTTATTCTTTTTTGGTTTCATTTATTTATTTTATTAGGTTTTACCAAAATGTTATACCTTTTTTACTGAAAAAAACTTCAAAATATTACAAAATACTTAAAATTACTTTTAAATACTTCAGAATACTTCAAAATATTTAACAATATGACGATATTTGAATAAATAAATAAAAATACTTCAAATTACTTTTAAATACTTCAGACTACTTCAAAATATTTAAAAATACGACGTTATTTGAATAAATAAATAAAATACTTCAAATTACTTTTAAATACTTCAGACTACTTTAAAATATTTAAAAATACGTCGATATTTGAATAAATAGATAAAAATACTTAAAATTACTTCAAAATATTTCAAAGTTTTTAAAAATATTAGTATTTTAGTATTTAATAAAGTAGAAACAGATTTTCAAATTTTAATTTTTCTAAATATTTAAAAGTATATTATAATACTTCAAACCACTTCAAAAGACTTCAAAATATTTGCAAATTTTTCAAAAAATGTAAAATACTTAAAATTATTTTAAACTATTTCCCAATACTTCAAAATACTTCGAAATATTTCAAAATATTTCAAAATATTAGTATTTTAAGTATTAAATAAAGTATAAACAGATTATTAAATTTTAATTTTTTAAAAATATTTTAAAAGTATTATAATACTTTAAACTACTTCAAAAAACTTCATAATGTTTAAAAATTCTTCAAAATATTAAAAAGCATATCAAACTATTTAAAAATTCTTCAAAATATTAAAAAATACATCAAAATATTTTAAAAAAATTCAAAATATTAAAAAATACACCAAAATATTAAAAAATACATCAAAATGCTTTCCAATACTGTAAAATATTTTAGAATACTTCAGAATATTTAAAAACACTTCCAAAAGTTGAAATATACCTAAAATTACTTCAAAATACTTTACAAGATTTCAAAATATTTTTTAATTTTAATAAATTATAAAGAGATTTTAAAATATTCGTCTTCTTTAAATATTTTAAAAGTATTTTACTTCAAACTACTTCAAAATACTTAAAAATATTTAAAGTCCTCAAAATATTTAAAATTTCTTCAAAATACTTAAAAATCCATCAAAATGTTTTAAAATACTTAGTCACTTAAAATGGTTTTAAAATTAAAAAAGATGGTCTTGAGTAATTTAAATTCTGTAGAAAATTATTTTCAAAAATCTTCCATTATTTCAAAAGTAATTTAAATTCTTAGAAAATATTGAAAAGAATCTTTTAATTAACAAATATATTATTAAAAAAATCATAAGAATTCTATTTTTTTTCATGGAAATCATGAAAAACTCATGGAATTTTGTGAAGAAAATTTTATAGAAACCCTGATTGATATTTATTCGTATATTGATAACATAATTGATTTTCATCGATTACTATTCATGATCCAAATGTATCAAAAATCAGTTCATTTTTATTATTTATTTATTGAAAAATTAACACAAATAAAACAAATATGCAAACAGATTAATCAATTTATTCCTAGTCTTTGCCTTTCGGTTTTAAACGATCTTTCAGTTCTTACGCTCTTTACATTTGAAACAATTGAAAATCAAACAACTGAAAATCAAACAATTGAAAATCAAACAACTGAAAATCAAACAACTGAAAATCAAACAATTGAAAATCAAACAACTGAAAATCAAACAACTGAAAATCAAACAATTAAAAATCAAACAACTGAAAATCAAACAATTAAAAATCAAACAACTGAAAATCAAACAATTAAAAGTCAAACAACTGAAAATCAAACAAAATAATTAATATAGCAAAATAATTAATTAAACAATAAATTCCAAATTAAAGATGTATATAACAATTAATTAATAACGTCTTTTACAGATTCGTGTACCCAATGAGAGAGCTGCTTTCATACAGTTCGAGCTCGGAAGGAATGGAAATATTAATAACAGCAACCGTGGGAGATAAATTTCTAGACGAAATTATAGTCGGATATTCAAAAGCTCGAATTTACAATTCTACAATTAAGATTCACTTTGCTGGCGGTTCTCCGCAAGTTTTTAAGCCCGCGATGCCTTTTTCGGTTAATTTAATCGCTTCTTTTCACGATGGATCACCTCTGCGTCCAACTCAACTTTGGGGATCAAGATTGGACGTTCGTGCAGATGTTGAGATGAGATCGGGTCGCAGAAATATAGAAAGCAAACATCTTACGCCAACTGCTGACAATAAAGCGATTTGGTCTTACAAAATTGATCTTGGAAAGGAGCTTGGACTTAGCGATAATCCTCATCGAGCTCAACAGCTTTTAAATGAAGTGGCTTCTATGAGAGTTTATGCAACTTTAATGGACGGGGAAGGACACTCCGCCACGTCAGAACTCATACTTTTGGCTCACGAATCACCAAATCACAAAAATATCAAAGTTTTGACGTCCACTGAAAAACCCAAAGTTGGAGAGTACTTGATACTGCATGTTCAGACTAATTTTTATATTGAAACGTTCAATTATATCATCATGTCTAAGGGTATAATTCTTTTGACTGGACAGGAAAATATGCAACTTAATATTAGAACATTCGCGGTTCCTCTGAGTCCAGAAATGGCACCTGTTGCTACTGCGATTGTTTATTATGTTGGTCGCTATGGGGAAGTTATTGCCGACACTTTGACCGTCCCGGTAAATGGAATTTCACGAAACAATTTTACGGTTTTGATTAATAACAGGAAGGCGAGAACTGGAGCAAATGTTGAAGTAGCTATTTATGGAGAACCTGGAGCTTATGTCGCTCTTTCTGGAATTGATAGGTCTTTCTTTACAATGCAAGCTGGTAATGAGTTGACGTATGCCAATGTCATTACGAAGATGTCGCACTTTGATGAAGCGAATAATGGTGAGTATTAAACAAGATTAATGTTATAATGAACTGTCATAATTTTATTAATTTGAATTCAAATTTATTTATTAATAATTTTTATTCATAATAGTTTATTAATAATTTATTAAACACAGAACGTGTCAATAAATGTTGAGTAAAATATTTCCTCCATGAGAAACAAAATTAAATATCTTAAAATTCGAATTACACTCACCGATCTCGTGCAAGTGATTCAACTCAATTGAATTCAATCAATTCAGCTTGTAAGTCGTTATGTTTAAAAATAATCCAAAAGCTTGACAAACACCAACAAGCACTAAACATTATTTTTCGATGCATTTTAATAACTAACACACACACAAACACCACTCTTTTGCTTTCGTAATTCGAAAATATCAAAAACTTTTTGTTTCACTGTTTTTTCACTTCAAAAAAACATTCGTAATTTTTTACTCACTGTTATTTATATTCTTAAAAAGATTATTAAAAGCCCCATTCATTCATTAATTTAGCATATTGTTAATCAATATTTATTTTAAAATGGTTTTAATTAAATAAAAATAAGTAAAATAAATTTGAAATAACTATTGGGTTCTTTCAAGTCGTATCTTTTTGAATCTTTTTGAATCTTTTTGAATAATTTCAAATCGAATTTTTCAATATAATTGTCATTTGCTGATGTCAAATTAATAAAATGTATATAAATATTTTCAACTTAATTTATAAGGCAATACTTTTTCTATTTAACTAAATTTTAACGAAATCTATTTTAGAAATTTAACCCCTGTTTGTTCCCACCTTTCCCGCCATTTTCAAGAATCAATGCCAGATATTTTTCTGTTGAAATCGCAACAAATAACATGTTTTTCGATTTAACATCACTTTACTCCTACAAATTATTGTTCACAAACACGGTTTAAAGAGAAATTATGTCAAAACTATAGAAATAAATCTTGAAAATTAGAATAATGTCAATATTTCAAATTCAATCGCTGCGTTGTGGGCAGTACTTTGTTCCAATTTTTCAAAACCATTTTATGGACTTATTTCACAATGTTTTATGAAGATAATAGCTTTATCAATAGCCACCAATCAATTAAGCAATATTATTCACTTTATAGAACTTAAAATCACTTAAAACTCGTAAAATTGAGTGAAAAATGACCGCCGGTTACAAAACGAACTGAACTTCAGGAAAGTAACCGGGAAACTGAACTAGTCAAAATAGTCAAAATAAGCAAGATGGCGTTTTGGCTATTTCCTTTATTTTTAATGTTCAAATTTTGTTAATTGCAGTTTTTATTTTGCATTCTTCATCAATATACTAGTTATTATTCAAGAATAATCTAATTTTAAAATACAATTTGGATTAAAGGGTTTAAAACGCAAAGAACTATATTTCTGACTTGTAAATTTTTTAACCTAAATTTGGCGGCAAATTTAAATTATTTTCTTAAATGTTTGAAAACAAATTTAAAAGTATTTTTTTAAAATTTAAATTTTGAAATGTTTTATGTTTACGAGATTTTTAATTGTTTATGTATCAATGTATTATGTATTATGTTTATCAATCTACTTTTTGTTAAGCGTAAATGAAAGTATTTTTCTCCGAAAGAAAAAATAAAACATATGTAACAGATTTTGTAACTTATTCACGGTCTTATTAAATTATTTAAAAAAGTTAATTAATTTTAAAGTCAAAATTAAACATTATTTAAAAAATTGATTAATAATTAATTTTTTTGTTTATTAATTGCTAATTAATAAATTACTAAGGACTAAATTACTAATTTTGCTAAAAGTGTATAATAAACAAAAGGAAAATGTTGAAAATTACTTTTAGCAAATTTTGAAATTTTTATTTTTATTTGTTAATAAATTTGAGAATAGTATAATTAAAAAAGTAACTACAATTATTTTGTATTGTTTATTTAAAATTTTAGAACTCTTACAGTTCTAATTCTTTCAATTAATAGTGAATTTTCATTTATTTTATAAAAACAAACGTTTTTCTATGAAAATTTAAAAACAATTCTGTTAAATATTAATTGAGAATATTTTTTATTGATAATAATTTAATAGTGATAATTTTTATTAAAAAATTATGATAAAAGCATTTTTATTGTATTTAATAAATATGGTACAAATATCCGTAAATATTAAAGTAAATGTGTTTATATATTTATTTATATATAATTATATTTATATATTTATTTATATATAATTATATTTATATATAATATTTATTATAAAGTAAACATTAAAAATCCGTTTTTGTTTTACTTATATAGAAAGATTTAATTGAAGATCAAAAATGTAAGAATTAATTTGCAATTTAAATTAATTGTATAATTATTAATAGTAGAAATTATTTCTTCCATTGTTGCAATGTGTAGATCAATCCTTTATTTTTTTTATTTTAATCCTTTATCTTCCAAAATCGAATAAATTGATCTACATATTGTATAATTATTGTTATAATGCGAGATTTTTGAAATTTACAAAAATGCTTTTATTTACAGCCAATATATTTTTCATAGAGGAAATATTTTTATAAGATTTAATTTTTGTTCAAAGAAGGGAACAATTAATCAAAAAAAGGAACAATGAGATTGTTTTGTTCAAAAATAATAAGTTAATAATATCGTTTAATATTGTTTAAAAAAAACAAGGTGGATAGGTACAGAAAAGGAACAATGATATTATTTTGTTCAAAAATAATAAGGGGCCGTTCATATACCACGTGGACACTTTAGGGGGGCGGGGGGTCAAAATCTATGAAAAAATTGTCCACGTGGTTTATGAACGGCCACTAATATCTTTTAATATTGTTAATACAAAAGGTAGATACAAGAAAGTATCGATTAAGAAATAATAAAAGCTTTTTGTATAATTCTGTCTAATGCGTGATGATTTTTACACGGTATTTTAAATAATAACCGAGCAATTATTAATAATAATATTAAATAATAGAATAAATAATAGAACCTCAAGGATTATTAAGTAAACAATTGGAATTAAAAAAATGACAATTGTATTAAATAAATACAAAAGAATATTTAATAATTAACATTTTTTTCGCAGGCACTCATAGTCACACTTGGCTCTTCCACGACGGTGATCCAGATGAGATTGTTTACTTCCCCTCGTCTAGTTTTGGAATCGACGTCAATCGCACTTTTGAATTCGTGGGCCTTGTCGTCTTCACGGACGCTGTGATTTATCGGAAACCAGAGTACTGCAATCGCACCCTCGGCTTCGGAGAATGTCTAAGTGGTCGTTGTTATCGTCTCGATAAAAAATGCGACGGTATCAACGATTGTGAAGACGGAACAGACGAAGCTCGTTGCCTACAGACCAACATAACAGACATTACCGATTTCCGAAAATATCGCTTCAATCGCAATCAACGTCAGTACGAGAACGTCTGGCTCTGGGAAGACATTAATATCGGACCCCACGGTCGTCAAGTATTCAACATCGACGTGCCCAGAAGACCTGTTCACTGGATGATCACAGCTTTCAGTATCAGCCCCACAGTTGGCTTTGGAATGTTACCAAGAGCTATAGACTACATGGGAGTTCTTCCATTCTTCATCAACGTCGAAATGCCCACTCACAGCAAACAAGGCGAGCAAATTGGAATCAGGGTTTCCATCTTCAACTACATGCACAACAACATCGAAGCAACCGTCGGTATTCGCGGCTCCAGGGACTTTAAATTCGTCCACGTTGAGGAAAACGGATACGTCAAGTCTTATGATCCTCGCACCTCGCATGGAGAACACCAGTTCTTCGTCTGGATTAAGGCCCAAGACGTCACCATCGTTTATCTCCCAATCGTCCCCACCAGACTAGGAGACGTCACAGTCCATATCTACGCAAGCACCCTCATCGGAAAAGACACCGTCACCAAAACCTTCCACGTCGAAGCAGACGGACTGCCTCAATTCCGACACGAGTCAGTCCTCCTCGATCTCAGCAACAGAGCCTACGCTTTCCAATACATGCACGTCAATATCACCGAGGATCCCATTATTCCTTACCAGGAAGATCGCTACTACGTCTACAGCTCAAACAAAGCCAGAATCAGCATCGTCGGAGACGTGGTCGGTCCCATCTTCCCCACAATGCCAGTAAATGCCACAAGTTTATTGCACCTGCCCATGGACTGTGGAGAGCAAAACATGTTTAACTTTGCCGCCCATTTGTACACAACCCTGCACATGAGGGCCGTTAATCTCAGAGACAGAAACCAGGAGAAGATCAGCTTCCACTACATGAATATTATGTACCAGAAACAAATCTCCTTCATGAACCTTGACGGCTCTTTCAGTCTCTTCCGCACTGACTGGAATCAATCGTCCCCAAGTGTCTGGCTCACTGCCTACACTGTCAACGTTTTCCAAGAAGCAGCCAGCAATTACGAGTACGAAAATTATCTCTACATTGATCCGGACGTCATCTCCAAGTCGGTTTTGTGGCTCCTTAGGCATCAAACAGACGAGGGGTCGTTTTACGAAGTCACCTGGCTTCCGGACAGAAAAATGAATACGACCTTCACTGATGAGTACGGATCTTATCGGTTTAGAAATATCTCGCTCACGGCACATGTCTTGATTACTCTAGCTTCTGTCAAGGATCTTCCGGGTGGATTGGGAACGAGAGTCTCTTTAGCTGCGGACAATGCTGCCAAGTGGTTGGAAACGAAACTCTCGTATTTGAGGGACTTTGGACAACCTTATGAGGTTGCGATTGTTGCTTATGCGTTGAAGGAAAAGGGGTCGAGTAATTATGACGCTGCTTTTGATATTTTGAATATGCACTCGAGGGATGAGGGGGAGTATAAGTACTGGGGGAGAGAAGCTGTGCCGCAACCACCTACGAAAATTGAAAATCAAAAACCGTTTTTGCTGCCGAGACTTCCTTATAAATATGATTCGGAGAATATTGAAACCACAGCTTATGCCTTGTTGTTGTATACGGCTAAACAACAGGTGTTTTCTATTCTACCGATTGTCAGGTGGCTCAATTCTCAGAGATTAACAGATGGAGGATGGGCCACTACCAGGGATACTGCTTGGGCCATGAAGGCTTTGATGTTTTACACGCAAACTCAAAGATTGAGAGAGGTTTCGGAACTCAGTGTTACCATTGAGGCAACAGCTTTGAAAGGAGTCTCTAAAACGCTTCATGTTAATCAAAAAAATCTGGCCACACTTCAGTCCATCGAGGTAAAAATTAATAAACAATGTTAAACAGTTTGGGGTTTTTTAATTCTAGAAATTCGATTAGTTGAAAACGTTTCGAAATGTATTTTGAACATTGTTTCGTCTCTGACAAAAATGAAAGATAAGAGTATTTTTTGTCTTGAAAGGCAAAAAATTATTTTTTGTCTTGAAAGACAAAAAATCTTTCTGAGATATTTTTTTGAAATGAAAAGTATTCTCTATTCTAAAATATGCAAACAAAATGCTTTCGCTACTATTGAAATATTCTAAAGGATATTAACATATAAAGTTTGTATACAGTGTCTTTGTATACATTTCAGATTTTAAGAAACTTTTACATTACAGATATAATATAAATTAACTTTAATAATGAATAATTAATTAATAATATAAATTATTAGAATATGTATACAACTGCATAAAAAGGCCCAATTCTATTTTACAAAATAATTGCAATTTTCTAAAAGTGTTTCAAATTTTTGAATTTGTTTTCTTATAGTTTTATAATTTTGCTTCCTCATAGGGAAGCATTGTTTTTTCTAATTATTTTCTAATTATTTTCTAATTATTGCTTCCTTATAAAGGAAGCATTCTACAGAGTTTCTACAACTCTGGAAAACATGGAAAACCTGGAATTCTCATGGAATTTCATTGTTCCTCATGGAATCATAGCAATCTCATGGAATTTTTAATCATATCATGGGAATTTATTTTTGTTATTTAATTTCTTTACTTTATGGTATTTGTTGAGATTTACAAAAATTGTATACCTTTCTTTTACAAAAAAAAACTTCAAAATATTTTAAAATACTTAAAATGTCTTAAAAATATTCCAAAATACTTAATAACACTTTAAAATATTTCTAAATACTTTTCAATATTTCAAAATTTTAAGAAATACTTAAAATTATTTAAATGTACTTAACAGTACTTTAAAATACTTCAAACTAATTTAAAATACTTCAAACTAATTTAAAATACTTCAGACTGCTTTAAAATACTTCAAATTATTTCAAAATATTTAAAAATACTTAAAATATCTTAAAAATATTTCCAAATACTTCCCAATGATTCTAAATACATTAAAATGTTCCAAAATAGTTAAGAGCACTTAAAAATATTTCTAAATACTTTTCAATGTTTCAAAATTTTAAAAAATACTTAAAATTATTTAAACGTACTTAACAGTACATTAAAATACTTTAAACTAATTTAAAATACTTCAAACTGCTTTAAAATACTTCAAATTACTTCAAAATATTTAAAAAAACTTCCCAATACTTCAAAATATTTTTAAAATCTCGTTTACAATACTTTAAAATATTTTTAAAAAAGCTTAAAAGTACTTAAAAATATTTAAACTTCTTAAAATTACTTTAAAATATTTTAAAATACTTAAGCATTATTTATATTACTTTAAAATACTTCAAAATAATTCAAAGTAACTATTTAAAAATATTTTAAAAGTATTATGATACTTCAGACTACTTCAAAATCCTTTAGAATATTTAAAAATGCTTCAAAATATTTAAAAATGCTTCAAAATATTTAAAAATACTTCAAGACATTTAAAAACACTTGAAAATACTATTAAAAAATCGTCTTATTATTAAAAATAATGGTTTTGAGTAATTCAAATTCTATAGAAAATTATTTTTCAAAAACCTTCATAATTTCAAAAGTGATTTAAGTTCTTACAAAATATTGAAAAATTCCTTTTTTTAATGAAAAAATGCATTAAAAATTTCATGGAAATTTTCTATTTTATGCATCGAAATCATGGAAAACTCATGGAATTTTGAGGAGAAAAATTTGTAGAAACCCTGTTGTAATCGTGATGATTTTTTCTAATTATTTTCTAATTATTTGTGCGTTAAAATTAAATTTCTAAATCGTAAAATATTTTCTAGATTCCTGAAGCTTGGGGAACTGTTAAAGTACAAGCCAATGGAGCAGGATACGCAATTTTGCAAATGACTGTTCAATATAATGTTGATAATGTCAAATTCCAAACAGCACCACCAGTAAAGGCGTTCGATTTACACGTAAGAGCCGATTTTCACGGAAGGAATCAGTCACATATAAGATACATCAGTTGTCAAAGGTAAAAGGCATTCTTCGATTTTTGGAGATTTTCTCCTTTTGTGAATAATTCGTAAAAATTGCATTTATTTGTAAAATATAATTAATACGAATTAATACTAATTATTTTTTGTATCGAACGATGCAAAAGATCTAAATCTTTTGTCAAAATTGTATTTTTTTCTTCTTTTTGTTTTTTTGTTTCATCTTCTTTATTCCAACTTTTTCATTTTATCTTTTCATTGTTTCTTGTCTAGCCTTCCTAATACAGTTTGTAAAAATTCTATTGCATTCTCATCAATAATGAGAGTGTATTAAGAATTTGCTTCAGTGAAATTATATAGCCATTTATTTATTGGAACTTTTTATTGGAACTTATTATTCTAATTTTCATTCTGTTTGTAGGTGGATAAATCTCAATGAGTCCATTCGATCAGGAATGGCAGTTTTGGACGTGTCTGTTCCAACCGGATATATAATTCAACAACAAAATCTTGACAAATATGTTCGACTGAGGGAAATTCGAAATCTTCAGAGAGCTAGATTCCTGGACCAAAAACTTCTGTTTTACTTTGATTATCTCGACGATCAAGAAACTTGCGTCGATTTCGTTTTGGAAAGATGGTTCCCAGTGGCAAATATGTCTCGATATTTGCCTATTAGAGTCTATGATTTTTATGCCCCTGGTATGTAGAATTGTTATCAATAATAATAATTGTTATAATTGTTATCCCACATTCAATTTTCAAATTTCGGTTTGTGTTTTAAATTTTTTTTTATTTTTATTGTTTATAATATTTTTCAAATAGTTAAAATTAATTAAATTAGTTAAATTAATTGAAATTAAAAAATTTCAGTCGTTTTAATAGCTACAATTGTTTCAAAAATGTTTTTAATATTTTTTAAAACAAAAGTGTTTTTAAACCCATTTAAAAATGGTTTTAATAGTTTCAAAAGTTAAAAAAAAGCTTAAAAAAGTGCCGATAGTTTTGATAGCTTCAACAGTTTCAAATGGTAATAGCTTCAACAGTTTTAAATGGTAATAGCTTCAACATCTTCAACAGTTTAAGAGTGATAAATTAAATGTTTAATGAAATGTTGATGTTTTTAATTTCAGAACGTTTTAATGAGACAATATTTGATGCATTGCCTACCTACCTTCTGAATATTTGTGAAGTTTGCGGTAGCTCACAGTGTCCATATTGTCCAATTTACAACATCGCAGCAATTTTAACATCTCCCAGTTTCTTCACCATGTCTGCATCTCTCTTCGTAATTCTTGTTAGGTATTTTAGAACACAGGAGTTTAGCGTAAGTTAAAGTCAATTTTAACTTCTAGGAGACTTTCACATTTAATTTTGCAAAATACGCGATATTTGAATTCGTATTTTGCGAAAGTGACAAGCATAAAAAGTAAAATGACGTTTCTAAAATTCAACGAACACAAAAACTAGAAGAAAAGAACAACAGTATTTACGCACATTCACAAAATCTTCTTTCCTTGAAAAATTTATGAAATATCTAACAATGCAAAAATATGAAAACCAGGTTGAAACATTCTAAAAGAAATATAATTGTTTCGCAATCAGTGCCTTATAAGTGTCTTAAAAAGGCTTTAATATCTGTTAATTATTACGATACATAATTACGATTAAATTTTAGATTTAATTTAAATTGAATATTTTAAAATGAGTATTTTAAATTGAATATTTTAAAACGAATATTTTAAATTGAATATTTTAAATTGAATATTTTAAAACGAGTATTTTAAATTGAATATTTTAAAACGAATGTTTTAAATTTAATATTTGAAAATGAGTATTTTAAATTGAATATTTTAGATGATTTGTTAAAAGGAATTACTAATAGCGTAAACTAATGGTTTGAATATTGAAATTTTATCGAAAATATATATATAAATGAGAGTAAATATATAAAGGAATAATACAAAGAGATTATTAGAAGCAAAGAAATGCATTATGTACAGATATATTTTTTCAAGTAAAAAACTAATAATGAAAATACAATTTTCAACGTTGATTTTTCTTCCACTCATGCCTTAGGAAAAGGATTAGGAGATTATTAAAAATAATATTCCATTAATTTGTAAAAATAATTTTATTGATGAATTTACTACACTGATGAAAAAAGGATTAAATTGAAAATGACTAATCGCAATTAAATTAATGACAATTAAATTAATGGCAATTAAATTAATCGCAATTAAATTAATTGTATCAATGAAAAAGGTCTCGATCATAAAATTGTGCCTTAATTTTATTTGAATCTCAATATATTCATGTATATACTATGAATATAATGTTTGTGAGATTGTTTGCGTGTAAAGTGTTAATTCCTAAAGAAAAGCATTTTTTGTGCTTTTAAAAAAAGGAGGAATGAATGTGACAAAAAATAAAGATCTGTTATATTATACTTTTTTTTTTATCTGATACCGTCCAAGACAATGAGTCATAAATCTTGGCATCGCCCCGTCCAGACAAGTTGTAATATTTTAAGATCCTTTTATTATTGCGCTTTTAAAACATAGTTTTAAGCGTCATTTAAATACATGTCATTAAAAACAGTTTGTTTCATTCACAAAGACTACTTTTGTAAAATTTTAATAACTTGACATCAGCTAGCCAAAGCGTAATGGTTTTTACAATATCTGTATTTTATAAATGAGTAAAAATTACTCAACAGTGTTAATTTCGATGTATTTATAAAATGTATTTATTTTTTCTATGTGAAATATTCTTTAGAACAGTATTTCAGATTTCGGGTAGAGAAAATAAATACATGTGCACAAATTTTAAAAACTAGGTAGTTACTTGTTTAAATGATCAAATGTAATTAATACTTAAGTACCAAAAGAATATTTTGGAAAAATGTCCGTCCAAATGTTAAATCACAAGTCAAATGAACTAATAATAATTTTTTATTGTTAGACGAAGTTAAAAGAATTTTTTTCTGACAACTTCTTTAAAAAAAATAATCTGTTCGAATATACACTTATCTTAAGATTTTATAAATATTTTATATATAAATAAATAGTACAAATGTCCATAGTGTGTGTTTTGTTCTC
The DNA here is from genome assembly GCA_011057455.1 of Ganaspis sp. Gsp50. Lineage (NCBI taxonomy): Eukaryota > Metazoa > Arthropoda > Insecta > Hymenoptera > Figitidae > Ganaspis > Ganaspis sp. Gsp50. Next base: position 48,179 of record WNHD01000186.1, on the reverse strand, counting down.
ATATAGCTTCTTGAACTGACTTAATTTTTAGAAAGCCGTCCTAATGAAAAAAATTTCAGGAGTGAAAATTTAAGTTAGAGAATAAAAATTTAATCTAGAGAGTGGAAACTTAATTTAGAGAGTGAAAATGTAATTGAGTGCAAATTCAATTTAGTGTTTTTTATATTATCGTCGATTTATATTTTTATAAAGATTATGTTTATACTTTATCATTGCCGCACAAATGAAAAAAATTGATTATTTTGTTATCTTCAGATACAAAACATGTACTCGCAAATTTCTAATTTTAAGAGTTTTTAAATTTAGTTAGTGCCTGTTTGTACAGCAAATTTTAGCTATTTACAATTTAATAAAATTGTACAGTTTACTGCCACTAAAAGTTACGTTTCACAATTTAATTGTAGGAAAATAAGTAAAAGTCTGAGTTTATAATTGAATCAAAGAAGTATCGGAAGAACAAGAAATTTTAATTTAAAACCAAATGGGCAAATTTAATTACTAAAATTAAAACTTCCTGAAACTGTTCTTATTTTAGAAATAATCAATCATATTATGTATTTTTAATTTAATTTTTAAATTGCAATAAATCAAAAAATTGTGCTTTTGTTAATTATGATTTTCTTCCTAATTAATGATTTAGTTCAAATAATAATTATGGTTTACAATTATTATTAATTAATAACACTATTTTTTTACATTAGTAGTAAATATCTCAGATAAATCTCCATTTTTCTGTTTTAATGTAATCATAGACATATTGCTAAATGTAATATAAATAAAAAACATCTTTTGAAATAAGAATATTCAAATTTTCCCGCGTCACCGGATATGATCTTTTTACGCTTTCCTTTTTTAACTGAAAAAACTTGTTTTCTCAAATATTCTTTATTTTAACTAAAACTAGGTTTAGTCTTTAAAAGAATTTTTAATACAGTCAAAATTGCGAATAAAGAAAATAATTACACAATTAATTAAACTTTTATGTAAAACAGCATTCTTTTGATTAGCATTGTTTGGCAGTTATTTCTCATGAGAGTCATTGTCGGCATTTTACTGTCATTTTTTATTGAACTAAATTCGTGCTTTTATTTAATGTCGATTCGTAAAAGAAGTATAATATTATTCTGCATTTCTGACTTAATGTGTACAATTATTTGTGTCTAAGAATTCAGTCAAATTTACTGCTTTAACTTGAATTAAAGAAGTTGTAAGTTTTTTAGGTTATGTTCATTTGCTATTTAGGCGCGAATTAATTTAAGTGCTTTTGACTATGCTATGTTTATTAAAATATTTTTGTCATTTTCTTAATTTAATATAAAAGTAATGTTATTTTTAATTGTTTCAGTTGAGATTAAATTGTCATATGTGGCATAAATGGTGCTGTCAAAGCGGCGGAAACAATTGGAATAAGAACCCAATTTATGTTTTAGTAACAAATAATCAAATCGGAAGAGTTGAAAAAAATAAATTTATGTTTATTTTTGTCTATGAAGAATTTAACAACAAAATTGGTCAGTCAGGTACAATTAGCATTTTCTTTTTTAAATTTCTACAAGAGTTACAAAAATGTTCTTTTACTTTGATGGTTTTATCTCAGCATGTGTTATTTAAACAATTTTTTACTCAATGACTTTAAATCCTTTGCATCAAATTAACAAAATATATATTATTTATTTATTTAAAAGTTTATAGTTATAGAATCCTTAAAGTAATAAAATCTTTTACCTATTAATAATGTTGGGTATACAGAAACATGAAAGTTGAACTTAAACCTAATCAAAAGAAATGAACAATTTTTATTATGTTGTTATTATTATTATTAATATTATTATTATTATTTGAGCAAATCATTGATATTTATTGCATACTCTTTGCACATTAAATTACAAAAATAAACACTAAAAAATCAAATTAAAAATTATAATAGATGGAAAATAGTGTAAACATTTTTTTTTCATTGAAATCGATCGATGATGAAAAATCAGGTTCTTTGAATTAACTCGCGTGATTTGATTATAAATCATGCAATTATGAGCACTTTTTATTAAAGAGAGATATCCCCTATCTACATTTTAAATGCTCCCGCCATTTTATCTCTGTTTGTGGTTGGTGTTGTTTTTTACATTTCTCTGATAAAAATATTTTTTTCTTCGCTTTTTTTTATGAGACCATAGGTAACAACCAATGAGAAATAAGATACCTGCGCAGTATTTTAGATAGGTTTTTAAGAAAAATACATATGTGGAATCAGTTCTGACTTTACCATCAGTTGCAAACCTACGCCATAATTCTTGTGGGTTGCACTAACTTCTATAGAAGGATTTTACGTACGAAATTTATTCTCCACAAGTTTCAAGGACACAGAGATTAAAGCCAATTCAATTGACTATATTTAATATCCATTTTGACGTTAAGTGATGAATATAAAGTTTTTAATGTCGTTTGTGTTTAAGAGAGCATTGTCAGGACATTTTAAGTAAAAAAAACCGGTTTTTGAGTTGTTTCCAAGTCTGCCAAACAATTCTAAGTGTACTAATCTACAACTGGAGTCTTCTGTTTCGACAATAATTTACCTAACGGTTAAGTGCTTTGACAGTTACGTTCAACAAAACATTGAGGCAAGAACATTATTCTGTTTCTTAATAAATATTGCATTACTGTTTTTTATATCGTATTTTTAATTATCAATTCAATTGTTTATATGCTTTTTAAACAATTGATCATAAAAGAAATAATAGATCATTGTCTATTTACAAATATAGTAAATCATGTTTATATTTACAAATTTGCATTGAATTCCTGTTCCATCTAGTGGTGAACCTCATAATTTGTTTTATTTCCATTCTGAAAAGTTAATCATTTCTATAATTGAATACTTACGAGCATGATGTCACTGATTATAATTATATATCAAGACATATTTGAATACTTATGCATAAAGTTTTATTAATATGTAAGAAATTATTTTAGCAAAGAGAAAACGAATATCTATTTTGACACTTGTTATTACTTTAAAAGAAAAATCATAAGTTTTTTTCTTTTTTTAGCATGACTTTTGGCAGTAGTTTGCTCAGATTTGATAAAACATAACATTTAACGTATGTTAATGATAACGATAGTCTTAAAGCTTGACAATCATCAGTATTTGTAAAAATAATTGAAAAATGTATTCTTTAGTAATTGGTAATATTTTTATTTAATTTATTAAGGGCTTGTGAAAATGACAAGACATTGAAACACGCAATGTGACAATTCGTTAACAAATAAATGAGTATTGATTTTTGTTAATTGATTCAAAAATTACTCATTACTTTACTCAAAATAAACACGTAAGAAGTAAATATAAGTTTCCCGTTGATAAAATGCTTTTTGAAACATCAATGCAATAGTTCTTATTCATTTTAAAAATGTTATTTGATAAATTTCTTTATAATGCTAAATAAGAATTATATTGCACAAAAAGTCGCATAAGATTTTTATTGCACTGAAAAATATAATTATACGGAATATAATTTTCAATTAATTATTAATTAATAATATTAATCGAGAATTTCTTTCATTCATTTATTCATTCCTTCATTTATCTAAATAAAATTTCTTTAAAGTTAATACCATTCTAGAAAAGTATAACAGTGATTTTGTCAATTTTTTTTAAATGTGTTTAAAAAAGTATAAAATTCTTTTGAATAGTATGGTACTATAAGAATAAAATGTAAATAGTTTAAAAAAAATATAAGGAAAAAATGCATCAAATTATTATAAAATCAATGTTTGTTTTTGGAATTTTTGCAATCTTTTAAAATTTAAATCCTTTAATATTTAATAAAATCCAAAAAACTCAATACTTTTCATTTTTGAATTTTTTTTTCGTATAATTTAGTTTTATTTTGAACTGTAAAACAAACATTCTTAATGAAATTTAATATAATAGTTAAATTTGCAGTAATAAAATAAAACTAGTATTCTTATAACTTCTTAGGTACATTTTGGATTTGCTGTTAGTTTTTAGCGAGATTTAAAATATTCTGCATCCCTGTTCTTTTATCATTTTTAAAATTATATTCAATTTTTTTTAACAAATGACATTATATTAAGTTATATTATAAAACATTAAGTTATATTATATTGCTTATTGTTTGAATAAGCATTTTATATAATAATAAAAATATAGTAATAGAAAAGCTTAAAAAATTTATTTGTTGAACATAAAATAAATGTTATGTTAAGTGATTATTTTAATTTTTATTTTAATTTTTATTTTAAAAAAGATTTAATAACAAAAACAAAGTGACCACAAAAATTAATTTTCAAAAATCCCTATTTTTTCTGTTTGTAGAAGCTGCTTTTGTATTATAGCAAAAAAATGACGACAAAAAGTTTATTATCTTGGCTCTAAATAACCACAAATAAATATTCATTACGGTAAAAAAAAGATATAATTTTTCTTTCTTGGTCAAAGTTTAAAAGTTCCATATTTGCATTTAAAATCTTGCAACAATTCATTAAAATTATTATAATTTGCGTCTGAAAATGAGAAAACGTAAATAAAATGTGTTCTTTACTGTTTTTTTTACTGTTGACCAAAAGTTTTTTTTTTGTTTAGTTTTTTATATGATTTTTTATTTACAAAATGACAAGCATTGTATAATTGAGACTTGAATGATTCTAAGAATGATTTTAGATATGGATAAAACGATGATTATTATCAACAGGTGATTCGTACTTTGCTAATTTAATTTAAGATATATTCTTACTTTTGATAAAATTTGTAAAAGGTTTTGTGATTTATAGCAAACATTCAATTAAATACAATATTTAATAGAGTTTTAATTTAACTTCAAAACAGTCTTTTAATAACATGTGTTTTGTTTAATTTTGTTTAATAACATGTTTTTACATTTAAATACAAGGTTCTTTAATTCTGTAGTATTAAAAAAGTTTAAAAAGTTGTACGAAATAATAAAAATGATTTTTTTACTACTACCGACTATGATCATTACTTACTTTTATGAGAATAAATAAAAATGTATCATCAATTGTTTTACAAGGCATATAAAATTAGATTCTTTGTCAAACGTATAATTTTCACTTTCCCTTGTTTACAGATGATGAAATGGTGTAGAGCCTATTTATTTAAATTTCTTCAGTAATTTCAATTTAATGAAGCAGAAAATGAACCTTAAGTCAAAATAGCACTCAATCTTGTAATTAAACCGTAGAAGGCAATGCATCATAATACAGATATTTTCAATACAAAATATGATGCAACATAAAGTGTGCCAAATGTAGCAAAAGAACTGCTATTTAAAATGGACATTTCCGAGTCTTTTAAGTAAAAACTAAATGATTAAGAATATTTTTTACGTCTGGAAATATTTATCGAAACGTTTAAGATTATTTAGAAAAACGTTTGAGAATATTTAGAAAATCGTTTGAAAATGTTTGGAAGAACTTTTGAAAATGCTTAGAATTTTTGAAAATGCTTAAAAGAAAATGAAAACATTGAAAAACATTGACAACATTGAAAATGCTTGGAAGAAGGTTTGAAAATGCTTAGAACGTTTGAAAATGTTTAAAAAGACGTTTTAGATTGTTTAGAAAAACGTTTGAGAATATTTAAAGAAACTTTTAAGAATATTCCTAATTAATTCCATGTTCAAGTATATCATTTCACGTTCAAGAAATTAACTCTGCCTTCAAGTTTCAAATTCCACATTCAAGTACTATATGATTCCTCGTTCAAAAATACAATTCCTCGTTCAAAGATACAATTCCACGTTCAAATATACAATTCCACGTTCAAATATACAATTCCACGTTTAAATATACAATTCCACGTTCAAATATATTTCACCTGCAAGTAATTAATTCGACGTTGAAGAACAATTGGACAGTGAATTCTTTTTAGAAGAGCATACAAAATCATTTGAAGAATCAAGATCATTAGATCATTTAAATTTGCAGAACTTCCAAAGAAAATTGACAAAAATGTTTCTCTTAACTTCCATATTTCACCGAGTAACGTTTTCGGTTGTAGCACTTTTGCTGATTTACTTTATATTCATGGATATGATGCTTTATTCTAGAGTGCACAAATACTCAATTAAACCGAATGATAAGAAGCCTCAGTACGAAGGAGTAATTCCCTGTTCTTTTGATCCTCTTTGCGTGGTAACTGTGAAAGGCCTAATGCTAGATCATCCAAATTATTACTTACTCAGTCCACTGGCAGCTATTGTGAATCAAGCCATTGGAATTAGCGATTGTAAGTGGATCTCACCCAATCTAATTAGCGGATTTCACGTCTTGGTAGCTATAGCAGCTGGAAAATGCGCATCCAGTGATTCTTTATCACAGAGACGCCTCGCCGTTCTACTTTTTGAAATCAGAACCTGGCTAGACGATTTGGATGGTCACGTAGCCAGGAAACGGAAACATGTTGAAGGAGAGCACTCAGACGTAGGCTCGGTGGGATATTTCGTGGACGGAATTTGCGATGCTCTTGGCTGTATAGCACTGATGATAGGGATATTCTGCTATTTTCAAAGGAATCCACCAGGACGAGGCTACGAGAAACTAAATAATGTGATACCTATGGTGGAAAGTCGTGATGTTGATCCTGATACTGTTTATAAGAGACGACGTTCTAGGAATGTTATTGGAACAGTGATACTCTTCGTTGGATATCTACTAGTTAGTAGCGTCGGTTGGAATCGATACATTTCTCTTTATCAAGATTTATTAGAAACCGACACGAGCACGTCTTCCATTTCTAAAGATGAATTGCTTATCAGGCAAGCGAAAGTCATGCAGTCCAGTTCATTTTGGGCAATGTCAACTGCCTGGAAACTAGTCAATTTTCATATTGCCGTTGACTGCATGCTTCTAGCCATGTTTTTAGACAGACTTTGGGAGTATATGAGAACTTTACGTTGGCTTGGATACATTGTTGTCCTTGTTGTTGTTTATTTTACGGAGTTCCATTTCCTTGAATCCTACGCTTTTGTGCACGGATCCGCTTCTAGCTTTGATCATGTGTCAACTGACACTCAGCCTATTTGGAACGAGACGAATATTCAACGATAGTAGTTTTGTAAATTATATCTTTTTTAAGGAATTTCTCAGGAAATGGGTCACATCTATTCCTTTTATGAATTTCCATTCAAAACTTATTTCTTAGGTGCAATTTTCTGCTAGATGAAGCCGCGGGTTCGAGAGGGATCCAAATGACAATTTGGCATCCAAATGTCAATTTTGAGAAACAATTTTTGTAATTTGCAGAGATCTAAATATTGTGGTCAACTTTAGCAATTTTTAACATTGTAGGGGTTTAGATTGTAAATACCATTGGTTGAAAAAGTTGGAAGTAAATGTGTCTGTCTTTTTTTGGCTAATTGAGTTTTTTGGTTTGTACATTCCAGTAAATTCCATTTTATTTGGATCTTTGTAATTTACTCTTTAAAAAAATCGAGAAATGGTGAAATACTTTCTGAAAAGAGTGTATTTACAGCGGGTAAACAAACAATAGGTTGAAACGGTTTATTTTTTAATCAAAAAACTGATTATTATTTAATTTGATATTATTGAGTAAGAATGGTTTTTACTCTCTCATCGACGTCATTTTAAGGATTTTTAAACCCATAGAACCCTTGAGTAATGATAGAATAAATTCTTTATTATTTAAATGACGCTCAAGTTCGCAACGATTTCTTTGTGGAAAATTAAAAAAAATTGCTATTTTAAAATTTTTTGAATATTCATTCATATGTTTCAAAAATTCTATTTTGGCTTTTCATTTCGTTGGCTTAATGCTGGAGCAATGATAAAATAAATAAAAAGTTTATTATAAAATAATAATTTTATTACAGTAAATTAAACATTTTGTAGAAACCTTTAAATTTGAAAAAAACTAAAATTATTCTTTTAGAAAATCATTACGTATTTCAAAATTTGATTTTTCAATCAATTGCTAAATATTTGTGAATTTTTTCTAACTCTCAATAACTTTAACTCAAGAACAAATTATTTTGAAACAATTCAAGCGATTGAAACTATTTTTTTTTTACAACATTCTTGATTTTTATTATAATATTGTTGTACAGAATTTTATTATGAAATATCAAAGATTTTTTTATAGAATTTACTCTACGAAAAATTAATTAAATTTAAAATTAATCTAATTTAATTCCCTCTTCGATACGTGGCTTCAAATTACATAGATAACTTTGGTTCGGAGGATTCGTCACCAATTATTAATTAAATATTCCGTGGTTCGAATCCCGGTACCGAAAATATTTCTAAATATTTTTTAATTTAATAATTGTCATTATTTATTTAAAAAATTGTGGAATGAGTAATTGTTTGAATTACATGATTGTACAAATTGTATAATTTTGTAATTGTATGTAAATTAGGGTTCTTCCACATATTGCGTTTAGCTCTAGAGTTACGAAATCTTTAAATAAAAAGAGGGGATCATAAAATTATAACAATCTGTGTAAATTTGCAATCATTACTTTATAAAAAGTGCGACACCAACATACAAATAGGGCTAATTTTGTGGATAACCCTGTTACATATTATTCGAATTATATAAATTATATTAATTACATATATTATATTAATTGCATATTAATTATATATATTATATTAATTGCATATTAATTATATATATTATATCAATTATATATAAATTATATAATTTTCGAATTTTGTAAATTATACGAATTAAATTAGTAAAATTATGTTTGCATATGCAACATTTGTGTATTTAGTAAAATATCCAATTTATTGAAAAAGAAATAATTTTTCCTAAACAAATGTCTTTATTTTTAGAAACAATTTTTATAAGTAATTGTCAAGTTGTATAATAAAAATAAGGTAAGGATCATTTTGAACCAAATGATGAAAAAACTGAAATTGTTCGTCTATTTTGATATAATTCTCGTGACCTTTTCGTTCAAAATGAACCTTGCTGCATAATTAGATAATTTTTTAACTCAATTTTGTTTACTAGCAGTATTTTATTTTTAAGAAATAATTGTTTCGTTTTAAGGTTTATTTTCAGTAGAATACTTTAGGTTTAAATTGAAAAAAGCCTAGAGGAAAAATTATTTCTTGTAAAATGAGATAAACTTGGCGACGTATAAATGTTTTTGTAGTTAAAAGTTGCGTGATCCATGTTCTTCGTAAAAATGAAAAAATAGAAATTTATGAGTCATTTTAACGAAAGGATTAACTACTGTAACTTAGAACACGAATAGAAGTAGAATTAAAGCTCAAATTGAGATAAATATGTTTTTGGGTCACCTTGAGAATATATTCTTCACATTCTAAAATGTAGAATCTTAAAGACTTACAATTAATGAATTTAGAAACCGAGTTATTTAATTCTTGAAAAAACTTGATACTTTTAACAGCTGATAGAATTTTGATTTTTATTTTTGTAATAAAACCTGTATAGCATCAATTTAAAAACACCAATTTTTTAATTACAATTATGTCAGTTTGAATAGTTAAGAATTTTTTTTTTCTACAAAAAGAAAATCAAACTTTACGATCAGAAGAATTTTAAAAGCAAATTTTTAAATGTACTTTATTTACGATTTACGACTGTAATATTTACGATTGTAATAATGTTTTTCATATACATTTTTTGCCCACTAAAAATGAAGAAGTAAATTTATTTTTGGTTCGTTTTTAAGTTCTTTAAAGCATAATTAAATATTCTGTTTGTGAGATATCGTATCCGTAAATGGACGTTTATAAATGAGAGCTTTTATAAGAAATAGCAGCTATAAAGAAGATTCAGTATAATAATTAATAAGTAATTTCTGCCATAATGTACATAAATAATGTAACAATCGATGAAGGGGGTTAAAATAAAGAAATATATGAATTAAATTGCCAGTTTGCTTGCCAAAATATAACGCAAACTATCGATATTATATTTTAATAAAATAAAAGAGAATAACTAATTAAAATGAAGTAATATTAAAAGTAGTTAATCCTTTGGTAAAGGTGTGCAAAATTTGATGTACGTAAACATATCTTTATAAAAATGTAATAGTTAAATTCTTCTATAGATTAAAACGTGCTTTAAGTTTTAAGATTTTTCTATAAGAAACAACAAAGTTGTTTTTAGATTCTAAACTGTCAATATATATTTTTTCTTGTTTATATTATATATATGCATAAAGTACGTGGACAAGACTGATGATAGTACAGTTCTTTTTTTATATATATTCAATCATGATTCTTGCTTTTCAATGTTCAACAATAAAAGAATACCTACATCGAATAACACGAAATTACAATTATTAAAACGATTATTGTACTCTTCGCATAGTAAATAATTATTTATCAACGCTAAATCAAAGATTTTTATATAAAATTTAACTTCTTTTAATAGAATAATTGAGTAGCTATTAGCGGCAAGTTACTTTTCAGATCTTTATAAAAAGAAGGGATTTTGAGAATCTGTAAGAAGAAAAGAAAAAGCTGTAATTAAAAAAAAGGAACTTAGACTTATAATTTGTAAAATACGACACTATAATATTTTAAAAAGTACAGTTGTTAAATCGTTTTAATCTTTATTAAGCCTATGTAAACAAGTTTTCTCAGATTTTATAATAAACTTGCGTATTATGAAAAGCAAAATTTTTTATTATTCAATTTGTAATTCTTCATATAGGTAATTCGATTTATTTTGATTCTTTAGCCAAGGTTTTATAATTTTCGGCAAAAAGATTATTTGGTAAATCATTTTTGATTATAACAATATTGTACAATGTTGTAAAAAAATTTTATTTATTTCTAAGTGATTTACTTGTTTTTTGTGTATACATGTACAAGTGTATTTGATTTAAGGTATGCCATGAAAGGACCATGAAAATATTTTTTACTAATAAACATAAATTTTTATTCTGTACAGATTAATTTACACAATTAAATGTCAATTATTTACAATTAAATGAAATTGTTAATGTAAAAACTAATCTTCATCAAACTGAAGATCAAGTTCCAAATCCAAAAAGTTAACTTCTTGAAATGTGTTAATCAAAGTATATCTCGAAAAAATCATATATAATTTACGAAACCACACGTATTGCGATTTATGCTCCTTCATTGCTTTCTAAAAAAAACATAAGACATTATTTTATATTGTTTAGTTTGTTTGAATGTTTCTTTACTTTCATTTTATTTGTAACTAAATTATTTATTTTCATTTTATTTTTAACTAAATTCTTTATTTTTGCTTCGTCATAGGAAATCATTGTTTATCTAAATATTTCATTTTATTTTCATCTAAATGTTTCATTTTTGTATCTCAATATTTTTTTATCGCAATGTTTTTCTATTTATTTTGATTTGAATTTTTTAAAAATTATTTTGCTTCCTCAAGAGGAAGCTTTGTTTTTACATTTGATTCAAAAATATTTACCTTTATATATTGTCTTTGATCATAAGTTACCACATACCAATAAGAAGCAGACAGTAAACTGATTGGAAGATCGAGTATTTGTGTGTACTTTCTTAAAATATTTACACTTTCTAATACATACAATTTACAATCTGCAAAAATGGAAAAAAATGAATTTTAATTCTAAAAATAAGCAATATTAATTCTTGAGAATTGTAGCAATGACCAAAAAAGGACACAAATTGTAAAAATGAATCAGCTTCGAAACATTACATCAAATTAGTTTTTTACCACAATTTCTAGTCCTTTTTTGGTCGTTACTATGATTTCATTAAACGATGGAACACGTTAAAGAATTATTTGAAAAATTTTAAGGAATCAATATAATTATGATAATGTTAGTAATAAAATCATTAATAATAATAATAATAGCACTATTATTAACGACCTTACTGTTGAAATTTAATAATAATAAAAATAGGTAATAATAATAATAATAATAATAATAATAACATTAATAATAATAATCTACTAAAATAGTAATCGAAATGTGCTGCAAATACTAACAAGATGGAACTTTTCGATCCATGCACAAGGATGCCATTCCATAGAAAAGAGAAATATGATTTTTATGTCGGCTGACTCCATATTTATCAAACGTTATAACAGCATTTATTTTATAGAGTTCAATATAGTGTAAAATATTCTCTGCTACCAAAGTTTCTGGCCATTGTACCTTTGCATCATCAGGTAACTCTGTGTACCTAAAAAATAATTAAATCCCACTTTTTGAATGACAAATTAAATTTAAATATCTCTATTATGCAATATTAATTAAAAACAATATTATCTAGAAGCAAGAAATATTTGCAGAAAATTCAACATTTGCAGTTTTACTGTTTTACAAACCCATAAAGATTAAGAGCAAAAAAAGGTGAAACAATTACCATTAAATATCTTATAATTAATTTCCAATTTATTAAATTTTCAAAGCGTGCAGAAAGAGCAATTTAAAAAGCAGGACACTACAGTGGGTTCGTTAACTCACATTAAAATTGTAATATTAGCTTCTGATATACCCAATTTTTTTGCACAAGCCCAAAGCTCTTCCTTTCTTTCTCTTTTTCCACCTGAAAAAAAGCTTCCAGTTAAACTTTGCTTACAAATGAAACTTAGACGTTTGTTAAAAATATACAAAATATGCGTATTACTAAAAATATACATATTACTAAAAATATACAAAACATACATATTACTAAAAATATATAGTTTTTAAAGCATAATTCAAAAAATTTATCGTTTAAAACAGATAGTGATATTATTTTTACAAATGAAATAATTTAGAAAAGTGCTTACCCATAGTGAAGCAAAGAATATAAATTTGACTAGCTTTTTTTTGAGCCAGCCAGTAAATGAGGGGTCCAAAAAACATAACTTCGTCGTCGGGATGAGCTATTAGGAGCAGTAATCTGTTGGGTGGACCTGGTATTTGCCATGCTTTATGATTCACTTGCTTTAAAACAAAATAAAGAAATAGACAGGTGCAAAGATAAGCTACGAATGCTATTAAAAGCTGCCACGAGATCTCAATCATGTACCACCACCAGTACAAAATAACCTCGTTAATTTGTGCTCCAATATACAGAAATGCGGAATCTAAATTTATGAAATCCGTTAAACTAGTCATTCTAGAATTCTATGGGAAGCCTTCTATTGCTATGTCATAATTTCAAACAAAAAATAATCAATTTTAATTGTCTTTAATCAATTTTCTCTGACAAAAAGAATACTTTTGAGGTTAAGTCGTTACGTGTCATCGAGATGCAAATTTTCTATTATCCTCCTGAGATTTTGTCATTGTTTAGTCTCGTATAATTGAATTGACTTTTGCTAAAGTTGAAATTATCATTACAGCAACTGTAAAGCAGAAAAATAGCAGTAAATATCAAGTTTATGTAAACGTACAAAAAAAAACTTCGGGAGAGTTTAAGATGGAAAAATAATAATTTTGGTATAAAAAGAAAAAAAATAAGCTGTACCTTTGAAATTTAAGGATGAAAATAAACCCTCAACATTTTTGTTTGGGTTTAAATAATTTTAGTTCAAAGGATACGGTTACGGTTTAAAGGAGTCACCAAAGGCAAAGGTGTTATTACATAAAGTAGGCTTTACCGTTTCATCAGGAACAGGAGTTAGCAACTGAATAGATGTTTAGAATCGTGTGATTTCAAGAATTAATTCAATTTACATTATTTTATTTATAAAACATTACATTTTTGCTATAAAAGAACAGTCTTTAGGATTGCGCAATCAGATGATTAAAACTACTAATGTGTGAAGTTAGCTGCTTTTCTATTGAGTTGGAGAAATGCGAAAAAAGGCGAAAATATATTAAATATCAAAAACATAATACAAATATAAAACAAAACTACGAACTTAAACATTTTGTAGCCAAACTTTTTAATATTTAATCACAAAAATTGTAGATTTACACTGTTAAGTTTAATTTTCTTTGAAATTATTCGGTTGATTTTGAATTTTCGCGCCACATCTCATGTGAAAATTGATGTAACATATTTCTTTAAAAAATGTATAATTTTCAATATTTTAACCCTGAGGATACTTTGTCTGTTATTAAATTTCAAAGTCCTATGGTATATTGTTTAATAGTTGTTTATTTACTGCTTAGGTTGTCATTAAAATAGCTAATAATCAAATTGTCTTTTTGTGCAGGGCACCAAGCTTCCTTGAGACGGCACTGAGAGTTTTTAATATTTAAATGGTCGTGCTGCTGCCTTCATGCTATTGACAAGAAAGGTTAGGTCGTATATTTATTGTTTATCCCAATGTTTATGATTGTTTATTTCTGACATTTCAGAATTATTGTTGTTTTTTGATTATTTATTTCATCAATATCCTTTGTGTTAACAGAAATACCGTCACTTCTGAGAGCTGTTACGTCAATGGGAGAATAATAATAATCTTTCTTTTTTAAAAGAAAATTTGGAGTTTTCAAGGTTATAAGTGAAATTTATGACATTTCATAAAGGATATTACGCTTGAAGTTGGGAGGTTATGAAATTGCGATAGTATGTGATAATGTGTTTGATAATCTGTGACATAATCGGAAAAAGTGACAGTGAGGAGAGAACAGTTTGATTCTCGACATTCTCGTAAAAACTTCACACAATCTATTAAAAGGCGCTTAATTGATAATTATTATATTAGTCGATCTAAATATTAGATCGACAATTATAATTGAATTATAAGTGGAGTAGAAAAACCTAAGGGAAAACAAAATCTTTTGGATTTTACTTCAAAGTTGCAGAATAACAGAGTGACGAGAAAATAGATATCAAGGGGAGAAGATAGTCGAACAGAACTGTCATAATAATCTTGCGTCTAATCAGTTCTAGTACGCAATCTCCAGCAGGAGCAAAATCCTTCTACCTATCGAACTGTTTTATAAGTATATCAGTAATCAAGATCGCTTTTTTGACGCAAGGTGCCGCCTAACACGAATCGGATTCTCGCATTGAATTAAATTTATTACACATTTGACATCACATTCACTTGCCCGGAATGTCATAAAGAAGAAGTAGCTTTCGTGAGCATTTATTGAAATCGAAGAATGCTTGGATTTATGATGATAAAAAGGATTAAGGGTTAGTCTTGTTATCAGTTCCGCGAGGGCGCGAGGCCGCGACCCTGAGCTCGATTAGTAGTGAGAAACCGACGGGGAGAATCGGTCGTACGTGCCAAAGCTGCGAGACTCACTCATCTGAGTCTGGAATAAGAACGGATTTCCTGATTGACGTTGAAGCTCAGGACATGCATAGTTTGCTTTAAGACTCGTGGGATTTCTGTCAAAAGGGAGAGAGCTTGTTGAAGTAAATCGAGTGAATTTAAAAAGTGGTGTAGGTAGCGCGACGCGCGAGCATCCATTAAAGGAATAGAATATAAGAACAAGTTAGTGTGTAAAGTCATTCGGAAGGAGCGCATCATCAGTCAAACAAAATCATATTAAGTCTGCTCCAAATCGCACTCAGCCAATTGTCGTGATTACTTGGTGTTAAAAGCCAGTAATAAAATCTTGGCCAGTAGACTATTGTCGTCGAGGACTTGTCATTTCAAAAAAGTACAACCTGTCACTGTTTCGAGACAGACCGGACGGACTAACAGCTGGGGCTCAGGACCGCCAGGTTGACCGTCTGGGAAAGGCAGTCCGACGAAAACTTTCAAAAATGCCGCTTTTCGGGAAAAAGGATTCAAACAAAAAGCTTAAAAAGGACGGCAAGGATGACAAATCACCCTCCATCGATGACAAATACACGCTCAAAGAATTGCTTGGAACGTAAGTAGTTTGACATTTGTACTCTATTCTAGATTAAAAACAATGAATTACTTAGTTTTTTTTAACCACTGTTGCGTCATGTCTGTGTTTTGTTTTTGCCCGTCTCGTATATTATTTCTTCTTTTTATTATACTTGACGCTCTTTCACGTGCTAGACGCTTCTTTTTCAATCTGCCCACATTTACAATAGTTCTTTTTTTTTAAAACATTTTTCGATAAAAAGATGCATTTTTCAAGTGAATAATTTTTAATATTTTAATGTTTAGAACAATTTTTCGTAAAGTTACTAGAGTAATTTTTTGACAGGTTTGTTAATAGAGCAATTTTTGACAGATTAGTTTCTTAATGCAGCACTTTTTGACAGGTTAGGTTTTTAATACATAATTTTTTGACAGGTTAGTTTTTTTAATAGAGCACTTTTTGATAGATCAGTTTTTGAATAGAGCAATTTTTTGACAGGCTAGTTTTTGAATAGAGCGATTTTTTGACAGGCTAGTTTTTGAATAGAGCAATTTTTTGACAGACTAGTTTTTAGTAGAGCAATTTTTCGACAGATTAATTTTTTAGTAGATAAATTTTGTCAATTATTTAAAAATAATAGTATTCTTAAATTCGTGTCTTATGACAGTCGGACAGCTGGCAAAATTACAAGAATTTTTCTGCATTATGCTCCAAGACAAAAACAAAAATCTTACAGACAACGAAAACAAATTCGCTAGATAAGACGTACATTTTTTATGTACATTGATCAATCGCAAGATGAATAAATTATTTAGCAATCACAACAAAAACAAATTATTTCGAGATAGATTAACGAAAATGGAGAAGATATACAAATATAAATAAATGTAACTAGAGAAAAATATGAAATAAAATAAATGAGTAAATAAAATGAATGAATAAATAGAATAAATAAATGAAATGAATGAATAAATAGAATGAAATAAATAAAATGAATGAATAAATAGAATGAATGAATAAATACAACGAATGAATAAATAAAATGAATGCATAAATAAAATGAATAAATAAAATGAATGAACAAATAGAATGAATGAATAAATAAAATGAATGCATAAATAAAATGAATAAATAAATAAAACTATATTCTTGTGTTATTAAATAAATAAATAAAATTTAGAATTAAATTAATTACATAAAGATTCATTTACAAAATCAATAAATTAATTAATAAATAAATTACAGAAAAGTTAATTTAATAATTACAGAAAAATTTATAAAACTAATTACAAAAACATTTATAAAACTAATTACAGAAACATTTAAAAAACTAATTGCAGCAAAATTAATTATAAAAACTAATTGGGTGGATGAAAAAATAGCAAAAAAAGAAACGTAGTGAAGAGTAAAAATGACAGAGATGGGGAATGATACAGATAGATGAAATAGTAGATAGATAAATAAAAAAGACAGATAGATGGAAAAGAAAAGAAAAACCTGTTGAGAGCTGTTTTTATGCTTTTGTATTTTTCTAATCGACCTCATGGAAATTCTGAGATCTTGAGAGATTGACCTTTGACATACGCCTTATTTTTCTTTCTTTTTTGAAGCTGTCCGACTTTGCTTGCTTATTTAAAGATGTTTTTACAGCGTCTCTTGATTTTTATCTCTTTGAATCGTTATGAAATAAAGACTCGATGATTTTTGCAAAATTAAATGCAAATTGATTGTAAGATAATAACGGATATGTGTTGACCTATATTAGGCTGGAAATTGTTTAGGGTTTACGTAATCGGTGATAGTGATAGAGATGTATATTTGTCATTAAGAAAGAAAAAAAAAGTAACTTGTGATGAAAAAATTGACGATATAATACACACTCAGTGTTGAAATCAATTTCAACCTAACTCATTATAAATTATAAAATATCAAAGAAACTGATTATAATTTTCTGTTTTTAACATTGCATAAAACACAATAATTACGTGTAAATTGAAATTTTATTAATTCACGTTTTTTGAAGTTTTAAAGAAAGTCTCATTTATTCATCGATAATTTCAATTTCCATCTTTTAAGATTTTGTTTTTTAGTTGCGAGAAATTGGTGGTTTTTTCTTTTTTTTTTTTTGAAATGACAAAATTTCGTGATTTTAATTCGCAGAATTCAATGTTTTTTAAATTGCAGAATTTCGTGCTTTTAAGTAACAGTATTTCGTAGTTTTTATTTGCAGAATTTGTTTTTTAATTTACAAATTTATTTTTCAACTCGCAGAATTTATTTTTTAATTTACAAATTTATTTTTCAATTCGCAGAATTTGTTTTTTAATTTACAGAATTTGTTTTTTAATTTACAGAATTTGTTTTTTAATTTACAGAATTTTTTTTCTAATTTGCAGAATTTGTTTTTTAATTGACAAAATTTTGTGTTTTTATTTCCCAGAATTTACTGTTTTCAATTTAATGCAACTTTCTTGAAATCAATGTAATTTAATTGCTGTCGGGTGAAAAGAATGTAAATTTTCCTTTTAAATTGAAACCTTCTAAACTTGGAATCTCTCCAAATAAAAACTTTCGGATACAGGCATTATTGTACTTGAAAGTTTGGTCTGTTTCCAAAGCAGCTTTCACATTCGGGTTTTTGCGAACTTGAAAATAACGTTAACGAATTTTTATAAAATGATAAACGTATTACGTGACAGTATAAAGGACATTAAGCTTGACTGCATTACATCCACAATTTATAAGTTTTTAAAAATTAATAACCGCAATTTCTGACTTTGGAAAATTAAATTTTTCATTTTTATGAAAATCGTTTTATAAAAGTGATTTGTGTTAATCGCCGCTTAATGAATAAATAAACTACGTTTAGCCTCAAGAAATAAACTGATCTAGATTCCGTCTCATTTAATTTAAGTTATAGTCTAATGCTGCGGCATTACTTGAATAATCACTTTCCAATAACCAATATCCATCTTCTAACTAGAAAATTATTACTTCCTCATAATATTAATCATTTTATTTCCATTTTATACTTTTAGACGAAAAAAAATCTCTGTAATTACTTTCATCGGAAATTTGTTTAAAATACTTTTTAAAATATTTTTGAATTACTTGATAAAATATTTCAGAATTCTTTTTTTAAAATATTTTAAAATGCTTTTTAAAAAATTGTAAAATATCTTTTTAAATATTTTAAATACTTGTTACAAAATTTTAAAATATTTTTTTAAATATTAACAGTTTTCAACTTTCGTATTTTTATTTTTAACGAAAATAGTTGTTAGTAAATTACTAATAATTGATTGTAATATTTAATTTGTTATTTTAATTTTTTGAGCTTTTAATTTTTTATTCAATTTCCTTTTAACTTTTTTCTGAATTCGATTACATGAAATAATTAGTTTTCCTTTTTGATCTGAAATGAAAGATGAAACAAATTGAAAAAATGTAGTTTACTGAAGAACTTGGGAGTATAATTTTCGTATTAAAGTTTCTGAGACTTTGAAATGAAATATTCATCAAAGACGTGGCATTAAATTTCTCAATTTTTAATTTAAAGTCTTTTACATGCATGTAATTTCTTGAGATTTCTTATTATCTTTCAAATATTTGACTCTCAAGACCGGTTTACTGATTCACTTGTGATTTAAGCTATATTGGTACTTTTGGTATCCCCTGAATACGATATGAAGCATTCACACGTGCAGAAAGAAATAAAAATGATAAAAAAAAGCAGTCTGGACGAATTACGTGTATAGAGTTATTTAAACTTGAGATTCATTTTACTTGCATTTATTAATTTTAAAAATTAACAGTTTTTGTTTCTGAAATTTCGTAACGACTATGTCATTTAGCTGACACGTGCTTTATGATTATCAAAACAAAAAGCAATAAACATTTACTGTTATCAGAAACATTAATGATCAGTTATATTTACTCAAAGTTATTTTATTGCCTAAGAAGTAATTTTACAATCCTCTTTTATTCTTTTTATAACTAGGTGTATTTAGTTCAATTTTGTTGTGTCAAAACAAACGCACAATTTTGGATTCTCTTTTTTTATTTATGGATTCTTTTTTGTTTCTAGTTTAGTTTATTTTCTATTTTTAAGTTGTTTTTATTCTTAAGTTACTTTATTTTTAAAGTTACTTTTAAAATTGCTTTTAGATTTACTTTTTCAGATACTTTTAGAGTTACTTTTAAAGTTACATTTAAATTTGCTTAAAGTTACATGTACTTTTAAAGTTACATGTAAATTTACTTTTAAAGTTACATGTAAATTTACTTTTAAATCCATTAATTTCTAGTTAATTTATTTTCAAGTTCAATTACGTTTATTTTTTCTTTTCATTGACTTTTTCGCAGATAATTTATTTTTAAGTGAATTGATTTTTCGAATGATCTATTTTTAAGTTCATTGATTTTTATGGTTTTTTGGTAATTATGACGAATTATTTTTTTAAATAGTTATTCTTTATTTAATTTCTTTTATTCACTTATTTATTACTATTTGTACTTATTTATTAATAAATAAAATGAAATTACAATTTAATTTATTTTTTCAAAACTAATTTGTTTTCGATAATGTTTTCAACATAATTTAATGTAATTTTCATTTTAGTTTATTACTGTTTTATAGTTCCTTTTCCTTGTTTGGATTTTGTTTCTTTTTTGTTTCTCATAGAAGCTTTGTTTTCAACCTATTTAAATAAAATTTTTTACATTTTGAAATTAAACACTTTTATTTATTATTTTATTTTATTTTTTATTTTATTTTATTTTATTTTTATTTATTATTTTGATTTTCAACCTTTTTTCGTGAATTTTTCGGTGAGAAATTTTCTTCACCGAGAAATCCTTTTTAATGTAAAAGATTAAAAATTGAAGTTCTTTAAAAATTCGTCCCTCTTTTCGCCTGTCTGATTTATGTGGAATTTATCGAAGGACATGACCCTCTTAATCCTTTTTCATTGATTGGCATGTGCGAGGTAGTTTTTTTTTCTTTCATTTCTGAAAACAGCATTTATACTTATGACTTTATTAATAATGCTATTGGAATACAAAAAAAATAATTAAAACGTGACTTATCTTGAAAAATGGATGCGGTGAAATTATTTCTTAATCAGTGATGTCAATAATTTTCAACGTGTTCTTTAAAGTACACAATTTTCATATTCTGAAACATTGATATACAATATTTGTCAATTTTGTCATATTCTTTAGTTCCGAGACTTGTTTATCAGCTTTTTGGCCTTGCTTTTAACTTACATAAGAGTTGAGCTTCTTTTTTCATTATAATTTTTCATTTAAATAAATATTCCTTTCTTTTATTCGCAAAAATCACAAATCATTTCTTGTTGACTTTTTAGAACAAAGATTCATCTTTGCAGTTATTTTACAATAATAAAGAAGATTATTATAAGTAATTTTTAAGTTTTAAGTTCTTTTTTGTAATGTAAATGATCTTGAATAAATTCATAAATTTTAGGACATTGTAATAATATATTGTAATATTAACTAGGGGAAAGTATTTCAAAATTAATTTTTTGTTAGTTTTCAATTTTTATTTTGTTTTCAAATTTAACATTACAGTACTTTAATTGTCTAAAAACTATTTAAAAATTATGAATAAAATAAGTCAGTTTGATCAGTTTTTGAAATAAATGTAAAAAGGAAAGTATTCATTTCAATATTTTCATTAATTTGAGATAATTTAGAAAGTAATGAAGTTGTTTTAGATTTTTAGTCTCGTTTAAAAATTAACTTCAATTTTTGTTTATTTTATTCAAAATTTTATGGTTTTGAACTAATTGAAGAAAAAAAATTGATTTTAAAATTATTAGAATAGAAAAGTAATTAATTTGCAGTGTTTAAAATAGGTGACCACACATTTTTTCAAATAATTAATGAAAGTGGTTAAGCTTGGAGAATTAAAGAGATGAAAATGTTTAATTAAAAGAAATAAGGTCTTGAATTGAAAAAAACGATTTCTCTTGAAAAGGATTTTAAAATAAAGTAATTAAGATTTCGAATTAAATTCATTGAGATTTCGAATTGAAATAATTAAGATTTCGAACTGAAATAATAAGATTCCGAATTAGTGATTAATTACAGAAGTAATTAAAATTTCGAACTGAAATCATTAAGATATCGAATTGAAGTGATTGAGATTTCGAATTGAAATGATAGAGATTTCGAATTAAAGTGATTAAGACTTCGAATTAAATTGATTGAGATTTCGAATTAAAGTGATTAAGATTTTAAATTGAACTAGGCAAGCTTTATAGTTTAAAAAGATTAACATTTTCTAACCTTTTAATAATAAGCGAATGTAGTTTTGAATTAAAATTTTTTGAAGAATTAAAAACACGCTATTGGAAAATCTAACGGAATTGTTTTATTTTCAGGGGAGCCTTTTCGGAGGTAAGATTGGCTGAAAGTAAAGAAAGACCCGGAGACTTGTATGCAGTAAAAATAATCGACAAAAAGGCGCTCAAAGGAAAGGAAGATTCTTTAGAAAATGAAATTAAGGTTTTACGAAGGTAAGGTTCTCTAAGTAATCAAATTTAAAAGAAACATTTTCTCGATTTTTAATAGTTTCAGCTGCTTTTTTTCATTACGAAACATTTCTACAATGGATTTTGGAGCCGATACCGATTGCCTGACTTTTTATAATACACTTTTGTTTTCTTTAATTATGCATGTTTAATTAGTGTGCTTTTTTAATATAAGAGAAACAATTTTTTATGGACGTTCTTTACATCTTCTTATTCTCTTATTTTATTAATCAAGTACACGTAAAGTAAGTACAGAAAAAATATTTTTACTGTGACTGCTTACGTTTCTTTATCGATTAAACTTGATCGTCCTACATTGTTCAATAAAATACACTAACAACTAGTCACATACGTACAGTACACTGACAGCTGCTTTGATTTGTTTTTTTTAAATTGTGTCTTTTACAGTTTTAAATCAAATCCTGATGTCTACTTTGATGACTAACTATTTTCTCTTTATGTCTATACTTTAATAATTATTACAATGTTTTTATTTACAGGTTTTGTTATTTATTGACAACAGCTTACATCAATGTTTCTTTTTGTTTCTATCCTTTTTTTGTTTCTTAAAATCGTTTTTTCCCTCTTAGAATCGTAGTCAGATAAACTTTGGATTAATTATGCTAATATAATAATTAACAGTTATGGTGGCTGCAACTATTTTTATTTTTCTCCCCCACTAGTAACAATTCCTAATCTTATTTTCTTTTTTGGAAAGTGTATATTTTACTTGAAATGCTTAATATTTGATTGTTTATTTTCAAGTGTTAATTTTCTGTTTGATTTACTAAATTTTCTGTAGATATTGAATTTGAAGTGTTTCATTGGTGATCGAGTTTTCTTTAATTAAGGTATATTTCAAGTGCTGGTATTTTTATACGTTACTGTTTTTTTGACATACAATTATTTATGTGTAATTAATTGAAAATTAAATAATAATGTTGTGAATACAATAAAATACAAAAATATGAATCTAATATTTTTGTATTTTATTCTATTTATTATAAAGATAGTGTACTAAATTGGATTAATTTTAATAACGATTGAATTGATTTAATAATTGGATATTTTAATATAAGAATTGAATTAATTTAGTAATGATTGAATTAATTTAGTAATTATTGAATTAATTTTAATAATGATTGAATTAATTTTCATATAAAAACATTTATGATTATTTGGAGTTAATTTTTGATGAACTTTGTTTATTTTCAAAAAAGTTTAAAAGGGAAAAAGTAGCTAAGAGTGTAGATTATATACGCCAAATTTTAGAATGGCATTTTTAATGGTTTAGAAACTATTTAATTTAATGGGCAGTGATGTCGCGAGAATCGTAAACGACTAATCTTTTTTACGTATGACACCACCGCATATGAATTTAAATATCTTCTAAACCATTAAAGATGACATTCTAGAATTTGACATAATATATAAGGGGTCGTGCACACAATACGCCAAACGTTAAGGGGAAGAGGGGGGTCAAAAATTTGTCACGAAAGGGGAGAGAGAGATAATTCATGAGTTAAGTCACACTTTATTTTGCTTTTCGAATATTTTATTACATATTTTAAATAAGTTATTCTTCATCTAGTTATAAATTTATTCACTAAAATTAATCCAAAAGAGTAATTAATCTGTAATTGTTTATTATTAATTTATATTTATTTATATTATATTTATTTTTCAATTGTAACGAATGTAATAATATATTATAAATACAACAAATAATATAGTAATTATGTTCATTTATATTTATTTTTCTGCCAAGTATGCATTAGAGTGATTGTACATGACATTTAATTTTATTATTATTAGATAGATATTTTATTTCTCCATTGTATACTTTTGCAAAGTTTTGCAATTTATTATTTTGTACTATTTGTTGTATTATTTTTGTTATTATTCTGTTTATTATTATTTTCTTTATTATTATTTTCTTTATTATTATTATTTTCTTTATTATTATTTTCTTTATTATTATTTTCTTCATTATTATTTTCTTTATTATTATTATTTTTTTATTTTTGTCTTTATTATTCCTTGTAATTATTAATATTTTTATTCAAGGTTTTTTATTATCAAGATTCACGTAAAATGGACTTCTAATTTTATTTATCATTTTTTCAATGAAAATTAATAATTTTAAACTAAGTTTTGTTTACTTAATACCATTAAAAAGCACTTGAAATATTTCTTTGTTTATAACTAAAAACTGGATTCTCCGTTCCAATTGAAATGCTTCATTTTTTGAATCCGTAGATGCTGGGATTTTTATTATTTTTTGTATAACCTTTGACAAATTTTCTATGAAACCTTTCTCAATTTTTCTGTACAGAATCTTTATCTTATTTTTCCAAAAATCTTGATCAAATCTTTTATAAAAACCTGGTCTAATTTTTCATGATAGTTTGGTCAAATTTTTTATAAAAACCTGGTCTAATTTTTCATGATAGCTTGGTCAAATTTTTTTATACAAACTTGGTTCAATTTTATTTAAAAACTGTCAACTTTTATGTAGTAGTTTGACAGTCTGTAAAAATTTTGGCAAGGTTTTCACACAGAAGGAAAGCTTTGGCTTTAACGCAAATTTCCACACAGGAAAATAGATCTAGTTTTAATGAATTTCCACTCTTATACCGATAAAGTATGTCCGCATACGCTTTTAAAGCAAGAGACCCATCCCAAAACAGTATGCACACACGCTAAAATTGCAAGCGGACATACTCTGTTTGCATAGTCCGTTTGCACTTTTAGCGTGAGCACATACTATTTTAGGATGGGTCTCTTGCTTTAAGCGTATGCGGACATACTTTATTGGAATAAAAGTCGAAATACATTAAAGCTAGACCTATTTTCCTGTGTGGAAACTTGCCTTAAAACCAGATCTTTCTTTCTTTGTGGAAACCTTGCCAAACTTTTTACAGAAACTGTCAAATCTTACGTACGAATTTTGCCGAAAATGCTGTCAAAGTTCTTTATGGAAATTTTGCCATTTAGAAACACTGTTTCTGGTTCCAAGAGATTTTATCAAATATTTCGTAGAGATTATGTGAAATATTTCATAGAGATTTTGTCAAATATTTCGTAGAGATTATGTCAAATATTTTGTAGAGATTATGTGGAATATTTCGTAGAGATCATGTCAAACATTTCGTAGAAATTTTGTCAAATTTTTTGTTAGAGCCTTTGTCAAATTTACTTTAACTGCACGTTAGTGCATGATAAATATTCATTCCAATCACGGAAAATCTTAGTATTTTAAAAACAAGTTTTTTAGAAGAAAAAAAAGGAAAAAAAACCTGGTGACCTTAAGACGATCATTCACAGCCATTTTGCACTAAAGTTATATCTGAGTACACTTTTCCACACACCCTGTTGTTATAGTTTCAGAATGTCTTTTAAAAATCCGCGAAGAAGTAGATGTTAAGGAAGGCCCTGAGTATAAGAGATGAGATGAAATGTTGTAAAAAAAAGAAACAAAAGTTTTAAAGAGCAAGCAATTGCGAATTGTTAATTTTCTAATATTATTGTGTATGGCGTTATTGTAATTCGTAGGTTCAGTGAATCAGTGACACCACACAGTGGTAATGGGTCGATCAAGTCGGATAATAGTGGCGAAAAAGAATGGTAAGTGTGGACCCTTTAAAGGGGCACCAACTACCTTTACCATTCACACTCTTTATCATTTGACTATTATATGCCAAACTCGGTATCAACTTGAACAGCACGCTGGAATATTTGCATATTTCAATTTCATGCACGTCTCATTTTTATTTTCTTTCTCTCTTTTCTTTATACTTTCACATGCAACACAGTTTTGGTAATGGTTTCAATATATTCAAACAAGTGACCTTCTCATCATTAATCATTAAAGCAAGCTGATTTTAACCATTTAAAGCTGGGTTAGAACTAGAGCTTAGGCTCAATTACGATGATAAATACAGACCTCGAAATTTATTGCCTGCAATGAACTTTTTAAGTTGTTAATAAGTAGTCAGGAAAATGAATAATACATAAAATTAACACGTACAGATTTCGTAACATTCCGAAAAGTTTCTATTTTTTTCTTTAAAGGTCAAGGAATAGTCCGGGCATTAGAAGCTTCATTTCAAATTAGTTGCAATCGTTATGTAAAATTCTTGAATTAATTTATTGCTTTGTCTTTTATTTTTCATTCAATATGGATGCTAATATTTTGCTTTTGTTTTATTTTTTTGTTATTTTTTTCTTTGATTTGTTACTTTTTCTTTATTATATTTTTTACTTTTTATTTTTTATATTTGTTACTTTTTATTTGTTTGTTTTATTTATTTTATTTGTTATCTTTGCTGTCTTTGTTATCTTTCGTATCATTGTTTTATTTTGTATTCTTTCTTCTTGTTTCCTAATTCTCTATTTCATTTTGCTTTCATTAACTTTGGTCATTTATTGTCGTTTTGCTTCATTGTTGGGTTATGGGTATTTAATTGGTTATTTATGGTTGTTTAATTTGTCAATTTAGGACTATTTGTTTGTTAATTTATGATTTTTTAATTTGTTAAATTGTATAATAGCAGTTTAAATATTACAAAAACATCTAGGCTTGTTTGATTTGTCTTAAAAATTCCTGAAACTTTGAGCTTTTGATATTTTTCCAGTAATATTTATGAAAATCCCTGACTTGTGGCAACCCTGTTAAAGCTAATAATGAATAGTTTTAATAATAATTATTAGTTAATTAATAGTTTACATTATTCATGTTTATTTCAATTGCTTGATTTTAATTTATTTCAATTGAATAATTTTAATCTATTTTTTATTTATTTCAATTGAAAGGTTTTAATTTATTTAAATTACATTTGAACTATTTCTACTTTACGTTAAATAATATTTCTCTTTTCATAATTTTACAAATAAAACTTGCATAATATGTGCAATAATTTAACATCATTTGATAAATGTTTTTTACTCGTACTTTCTGTTGCTAATTTCAATGACAATATATGAATTGTAATTGTAATACTACAATTCAAAAAATTTATGAAAATTGTTTTAAAAGAGAACGGTAAATGAAAAAACTAATTTTACCTTGTAAATTATTTTTAAACATCGTGTTGTTTTTTAAATGACCAATTTTGTTACCTCTACGTTTTATTGCGTTTGAGTTGCAAAGAATGTACGTCGATTGAAATATTATTACAGTTTGAATAAGATATAATTTATTTTTAACAACTTCGACTTTAACTTCGTTAAGGGTAACTTTTATTCACGTCGTGCTATCTTTTATTCATAATTCATGTAATATTTTTAAAAAATTTATGTATATATATATAAATAATTATTTTTAGCACGGACGTACGAGAAAACTGATTCTAATCTATATTCTTTTTGTAAATTTAATCTTTCACTATTTTCAGTATTGTTTTCACTGTTCATTATTTGCAATTCAAAAAATAGAATTTAAAAAAAACACAATTTTCATCTTCAGTCTGATTTGAAATCAATTGCTTGTAAAACCGTCAGGTTTCAAGTTTTGTGTAAATAATGACCTCTCAATTGATGATAATTAATGGATAATTAATGAATATTTAAACTATGATGATTCAAATTGAAATTAGTGATTTTAATCCACAGTATGACATTCGAACTTTTTATTTTGAGATTGTATTATCAAATTTAGATTCAGCGGCCTAGAAAGCTTGTAAAAATAAATTTGTTCGTAAGTAAAAAAAGTATTGCGTGCAATTTTTTCATCAACAGGATTTTTTTAATTTTCGGAGCCACATGATAGTATCGAACCTTGAACGAGAGGATTAAAAAGAGCTTTAGGTAAAATTAAAAAGGTGGGGGATTGGTAAAAATTTGTCGTTTCATTTTTATTTATTTTATTTATATGTTATTTTATTTGTATATTATTTTATTTGTATATTATTTTATTTGTATATTATTGTATTTATTATTTATTATTCATATTTCATGCCTTTCGATTTTTAACGAATTATTATTATTTATTATTTGTTATATTTATTTTTTTTATCATGTATTTGTTTTCACTTTTTGTATATTCATTATTGTCATGTTTTAGACAATAAGGTCTCAACAGTGAAATGAAAGTGAATTAAAATCGAGAAATTAATTTTGGAGAGATAGGTTCTTTTTTATTATTATATTAATTAAAAATAGTTATAATAGGGTTATGTAATAACTGTGCTGTTCCGGCGTTGTACAATTTCCAAAACTGTGTTACTGTTTCTTTAGTAATTTCCGATATTTTTTAGAATCCAGTCCTCAATTTCAAAATTTAAAAATAGTTTCTTTGTGGTTATTTGTAGATAATTTAATCGTTTAAAGTATGTGTACTGAATAAATTAATTAGAATTGAAAAGTGTGGAATAAAAATTGTAATTTACATAATTTTCGGTTGTGATTTAGATAATTTTGGATTGTATATAATTGCGAGTTGTATAGTTAATTTCTGGGTTATAATTTAGTTACTTTTTGGGTTGTAATTTAGTTACTATTTGGGTTGTAATTTAGTTACTTTTTGGGTTGTGATTTAGTTATTTTTTGGGTTCAAATTTAGTTACTATTTGGGTTGTAATTTAGTTACTGTTTGGGTTGTGATTTAGTTACTGTTTGGGTTGTGATTTAGTTACTTTTTGGGTTGTGATTTAGTTACTGAAATTTAGTTACTTTTTGGATTGAAATTTAGTTAATTCATGGGTTGTAATTTAGTTAATTTATGGGTTGTAATTTAGTTGATTGATTTTTAGTACATAGTAAAAAGATTTTTATATATCCATTGTCATCCCACTTTTATCACTGCAATTTTCTTGCGACCTACTATTTCACTTTTATCAAAGATAATCTTTAGCACGTTTTGTTTATACCCGTTTGCAATATGGTAATTATGTCTGCATATTCTCTTATAGAAGTTTAAGTCCTTCGTTTTTAGCAAGCTATGGATAGCTGTATTTTACAGCTTTCACTTTACTACCTTCTTTTTTCACAAGATAAAAATTCTCTATTTCTAGAATATCTTCATAGTTTTTGAATCTACTTACAATTTTTATTGGCACGATTTTATATAAATTTATTTTTAAAACCAGCTCACCTCTTTTTTTTTATATATACCGTAGGAATAAATTAATTAAAATCTCGATTAATGCCTCAGGCAATTACACAAATTATGGTTTTAATTATTTTTTTCAATTGACGTTTAATTTTATCAAATTTACTTTTAATTACTACTTTTATTAAATTTACGTTTAATTACTACTTTTATCAAATTTACTTTTAATTACTAATTTTATTTATTAACTTTTAATTATATATTTTTTAATTGGAGATGGATTATTTTATCAAATTGGCGTTTGATTATTTTATCAAATTAACGTTTAATTATTTTTTCTATCAAATACACGTTCAATTATAATCTTGAGAAAATTTCAATTTTATTTACAAATTTTCAATTATATTTACAAATTTTTAATTATATTTACAAATTTTCAATTATATTTACAAATTTTCAATTATATTTACAAATTTTTAATTATATTTGCAAATTTTCAATTATGCTCTTGACAGGTGTTCAATTATACTCTTGACAAATGTTCAGTTATATTCTTGACAAAAAAAACGTTCAAAGATATAATTCTTGTCAAATAAAAATGTTATTATACTTTTGTTAAATAAAAAAGTATAATTTTAACTTTGTTGAATGAACGTTTAATTATATTTTTGTCAAAAAATCGTTTAATTATATTTTTATCAAATGTTCAAAATATAAAATAAACGCTCAACTATATATTCTTGAAAAATAAACGTTCAATTATATTCGTGACAAATGTTCAATTATATTCTTGACAAATAAACGTCCAATGATATTTTTGTTAAATAAACGTTTAATTACACTTTTGTTAAATAAACATTTAATTAAACCTTTGTCAAATAAGCGTTTAATTACACTTTTATCAAATAAACTTTATATAATTTTGTTCTTTAATTATATTTTTGTGAAATAAACGTTCAATTATTTTTGTAAAACGAACCTTTATTTTGGTTAATTAATTATCATGCTTTCGTTGAATTAAGTTTTGAATAATTAAAGAGTCGTACATTTAATAGTTTATAATGGGCCAATTAAGTATAATATAAAACTGGAATAATTAATTCGAATACAGTGTAAAGCAGACAATTAGAATATAATTAGAATTGAGAAGAAAATCGTACCTACTCTCATTTATATTCACGACATCGTCTTCAGGTGTCTAGTTTTAAAATCAGCAGGAAACCAGGTGTTTGAATTGTGATGTTTCGCGTTTTATTTGCATTTCAATAATCCTTTCCAATATTGGTGGATTTTTTTGAGTCCAGAGGCATCTGGCTAACCATATGTTAACAAGACTTGTGAATGTAAAATGTAAACATTATTTATTTGCCTCATAACATTACATAAACATATACTGACGCAGATAACTTATTGTCTCACTTATACTGGCTTTTTTTAATATAAAGCTTTTTTATATATTATAAAAAATAGCTTTTGTGCTAGTTACTGTAACAAGTAGACTCTACAGCTGGTTGGTTCGATATATAGTTATAAAAATATGCACGTTTTTGCAGAAACTGATACATATATATAATATACAAATATATCATGCTTTCTGGGTGTCATTATAATTGTTCTTCTTAACACTGTTTCTAAATTTTAATTAATGTGCCCCTGAGAATAATTAACACCTTTTAATTAAATCATTTCTTTTGCTTTCTCATACAATAGAAGGGCTGAAGTTCTGTATATTTAATACATATTTGATGTTAATCTTTGTTATCTGATTTTGTTTTAAATTTTCAATTAAAATAGTCATGAAAATCGTTTGGGATTTTGTTTTATTTGGAAAGAGATAATGTTTTAATTTTCCCTCTATATATGGGTATTTTTAACTTGTCAAAAAAGTAGCTACTCACGTGAAGATCTAGAATAGAGATTAAAAAAATATAGGAAAAAGTATTCTTGAAACCCTATTTAGATTCCGAATCTTGCATTAATTTTGGGGTCAAGTTTAGATAAGTGTGACTGTATTTATGAGATTAAAGTGAAGATTATTTGCTTCAACTTGATTCATTTAGATACCCTGATCGAGCACTTGTTCTAAAAATGTCCCTCTTGGTTTTTTGAAAATTAAATAATTGTTGGTAATTATGTGGGAATTTTGATAAACGTTAATATTGTTTTGTCAGTAATATTTTGTGGACATTTTTAATTAATTGATTAATGTTTCGTTAATTTGAATATTGAGTGTTGCATTAATTCCAAGATTTATTAGTGGTTCATTAATTCCAAAATTTATTAATGGCTCATTAATTCCAAAATTTATTAATGGTTCATGAATTCGAAAATTTATTAATGGTTCGTTAATTCCAAAATTTATTAATGGTTCATTAATTCTAATATTTATTGATGGTTCATTAATTCAAAGATTTATTATAATGATTCATTAATTCCAAGATTGGTTAATGTTGCATTAATATCAAGATTGATAAATGTTTCATTAATTTCAAGAATGATTAATGTTTCACTAATTTGAAAATTGAATTATGTTTCATTAATTTGAAGATTGAGTAATGTTGCATCAATATCAAGATTGATTGATGTTTCATTAATTTCAAGATTGATTAATGCTTCATTAATTTCAAGATTAATTAATGCTTCATTAATATCAAGATTAATTAATGCTTCATTCATTTCTAGATTTTTTGGGTAAAGTTTATTGTCATATGATCATTTATAGATCCTTCAGAAATAATATTAGCATGATTGTTCTGCGATCATTCGTGTACTCCCTTCTGCATGAATTGAAAGAGATTATAATAAAGGACTAAACAAATTAACTTTGTTTCAGGTTAACACACCCTAATATAGTTCAATTATTGGAAACGTTCGAAGATAAACACAAAGTTTACCTTGTAATGGAATTGTAAGTCGTTTCAAAACAAATTGATTAGATAAATTAATTATCCGCTTGTTTAATTGACACTAAATATTTTTTGCACTTGTATTTTTTTTAATATTTTTTTGTACATGTATTTTTTGCACTCATATTTGTTTAAAAAAATTTGTTTTGTGTTTTTTCAATTTGAAAAGTTTTATAGATTCTTTATACAATTAATTAGTATTATATAATATTATTAATATAATATAATATAATATAATATAATATAATACAATATAATATGATAATATATATATATATATATTTAATTTAATATAATAATTTAAAAACTGTTAATCAGTTTATTGAACAAAGAAAACTTGATGTAGAAATATTGAGCTATTTTTATGCATTAAAAAATAATCTGAAGTTGATGTTCGCTAGGAGAACACAGTTCCTTCTTAATCACCCTTTAAAGGTTAAAAATAGGAAATCAGGATCAATATTTTTAGAAACACATAAAAGTATTATATTCATCAATAAACTTGTTTTAAGATGCACATTTTTAAGAGCGTCTATTCCAATTTTAATTCTTGTAAAATAGTAAAGGGTGCTGTTTAGTTTTCATTTTAGAACTAAAAATAAAATAATTCACAGAAGGGTGCAACAAATAATGCAAATAATGTAAAATAATATGAATAATAGTCAATTTTCTAATTTGTCGTTCAACCAGTCTTTTCAAATCTTTCGATATTCTTAATTTTTTATTGTACAAAAAATTGCAAATGATTTTAAAGATTTTGCAAATATTTTTAAATTTTAGATAAAATTATAAGAATTGTGGAAATTGTTCCAATTTGGTAATTCAAGTACATAATTTGGTAGTTCAAGTAATTTGATAGTTCAAGTAATTTAGCAGTTCAAGTAATTTGGTAATTAAAGGTACTTCAAGTTATTGTTGACTTTTATCATACTTTTACACTTGAGAATAAAAAGTTGAAGGGAATTTTCAAAAACCTGTCTGATTCGTATTCAATTAATTAAATGAAAAGATAATAAAAGGAAATAAATAAATATAAAAGGAAATAGATTGAAAAGAACTGAATTTCTAAAATTAGATTAAATTAGTTATAACTGCTATTCAAATATTAAAAGGAAAATCTTTTCATAAAGGTTTTTAGAGGTTTGAGCTTCCTTTTGTTTAAAAAACTAAAAGCAATACTTCCTCCATGAGGAAGCAAAAAATAAAGTACAAAGTTAATTGGTGATTATAATATACTTTTATGAGTTGAAGAAAATATAAAGCTTGTTGAATACTAATTTTTAAATAAGAAATACAGTGAAAAGAAACACTGAAGTTCATATTCGTTAAAATTAGTTGATTAAATTGTATATTATAAAATGGTTATACACACTTTAATTAAATTGAAAAATTAACGAAATTAATTGAATATCATAAAACTGATGAATAATATTACTCACGTGGTTTTTAATCCGTTGCAACCTGAGTTTTTTAAATATATTATACTAATTAAATGTTTGCATTATGAAAATGTAAATTTCAGGTCTTATCCGTGTAGCTTCTTTGGAATGATTTGAATTTACACAAATTTTAGCTTGTCATTAATTGGCACTTGATTATAAATATTATTGATTTCCAAATTTATTTGCCTCTAGATAAACAAAAATTAAAACCCAACTTATCGTTAGTCTTGGCAACCTAAAATTTATAAATTCAAGTCTTTTTATCAAGTTCTTTTTTCAACTTTTCATTTTTGAATATTTTTTTAACATTGTTATTGAATTCTTTTTAGCAACTTTTTGAACGTTTTGAACATTTTTTATTTTATTTTTCTAAATACTTCTTGATATTATTAATAGATCCTGAATTTTTATTTTAGACCCCAAAACTTCCAACAGAAAGGGTACTTTTTTCAGAAAGTTTACTTTTTTTGTTAGTTAGGACGTAAAAGAATTTATAAAGTTTTCTTTTGTTTTCCGTAAATGTGTAAATAAATAAATATTTTTATTGCTCATAATGTTTACAGTGTGACTCTTTTTAAAAATACTTTCAAGGGTGATGATAATTTTATTTAGAAAAAGAATACCAATGAATTCAAAATGTTAATATAAAAAAAAAATGTTAATAATAATTCGAATAATAATTTTCGATCCAATAAAAACTAATGGTAATTTTTGCACAGAGTAACCGGGGGAGAGTTGTTCGACAGAATTGTAGAGAAAGGTTCCTACACCGAAAAAGATGCTGCAGATTTAATTAGACAAGTTCTTGAAGCTGTGGATTATATGCACGAGCAAGGCGTTGTGCACAGAGATCTAAAACCGGAGAATCTTCTTTATTATAGTCCAGATGAAGATAGTAAAATAATGATTAGTGATTTTGGTCTATCGAAAATGGAAGACTCTGGAATTATGGCTACTGCGTGTGGTACACCCGGATATGTAGGTGAGTTTCAAAGAATAAAAGAAGCAAATTCTTTTTTGGACGATAGGTCTTTTTTAGGAAAGATTTTTTTTTATTTTGTACATTGATTTTGTAAAACAGAGTTTCTGCAACTCTGGAAACTATGGAAAACCTGGGATTCTTATGGAATTTCATTATTTTTCATGGAATCATGGAAATCTCATGGAATTTTCATTTATATCATGGAAATGTATCTTTCTTCTTTTATTTATTTATTTTCTGATGTTTATTAAGTTACACTAAAATTGATATAAAATAGTAAAAATACTGAAAGTTTCTTTAAAATATTTCAAAATACTTAAAATTATTTCAAAATACTTCAGATTACTTCAAAATACTTCAAATACTTCAAAATACTTCAAAATATTTAAAAATACTTAAAATGTCTTTAAAATATTCCAAAATATTAAAACTACTTTAAAATACTTCAAAAGATTTAAAAGTACTTTAAAATATTTAAAATTAATTGAAATTACTTCCAAATACTTCAAAATATTTTAAAATATTTAATTTTAATAACAGTGTAGGGTTATTTTCGAACCCGTTTGTATTAAAATAAATAAATAAAATACGTCAAAATAATTTAAGAGACTTAAAAATATTTAAAAATATTTAAATATGCTTAAAATTACTTTAAAAGACTTGAGACTACTTCAAAATACTTCAAAATATTTCAAAATAATTAAGATTACTCTCGAGATTACTTTAAAATATTTCCAAATACTTCCCAATATTTCAAAGTATTTGAAAATACTTAAAATTACTTCAAAATATTTAAAAATACTTAAAACTACTTTAAAATACGTCAGACTACTTCAAAATGTTTTTAAAATATTCCAAAATATTTAAAACTATTTTAAAATACTTCGGAATTCTTCAAAATACTTCAAAATACTTCAAATTATTTAAAACTGCTGAATATGTCTTTAAAATATTCCAAAATACTTAAAACTGTATTTAAAATAAAAATAAAATAAATAAAAATAAAACTACTTTAAAATACTTTAGACTACTACAAAATGTTTTTAAAATATTCAAAAATATTTAAAACTACTTTAAAATACTTCAGACTGCTTCAAAATACTTCAAAATATTTAAAAATACTTAAAATCACTTTAAAACATTTCCAAACATTTCCTAATAATTCGATATATTTAAGAACACTTAAAAATAGTTAAAAATATTTAAATAAACTTAAAGTTACATTAAAATATTTTAAAATACTTCAAAATACTTAAAAATTCTTAAAAATTCTTTATATTTCATACTTTAAAAGACTTTAAAATATTTAAAGATAGTTCAAAGTAGTTCAATGTATTAAAAAATATTAGTATTTTAAGTATTAAATAAAGTATAAAAAGATTTCTAAATATTAGCTTTTTTTAATAGGATATTTTAAAAGTATATTTAAAATACTTCATAGTACTTCAGAATACTTCAAAATGCTTAAAATGGTTTTAAAATTGAAAACAATGCCCGTGAATAATTTAAATTCTGTAGAAATTTATTTTTGCAATAAGCCTAAGAGCAAAAACATTTATTATTTCAAAAGTAATTTAAATTCTTGAAAAATATTGAAAAATTCATTTTTCAACATACATAAATATATTATTAAAAAATATCATTGAAATTTTTTTATTTTTCTCATGGAAATCATGGAAAATTCATGGATTTTTGTGAAGAATTTGTAGAAATCTTGTAAAATTATTGTTTCCAGAGAGAAAAATTTAAAAAATAAAAAATGAAATAAAGATAATAAATAAAGAAATAAAGAAAATGAAAAATATAGCCTCAATAAAGAAATAATAACCATTTACTTGTCTATTATCAAATAAATATTTATTTGAACCAGGTAATTATTATTTGAGTCTAATAAACAATATTTGATTCAAATACAGAAATAATTGATTCAAATGCTATTTATTTGATTAAAATAATAATTACTTGGTTCAAATAAATATTTATTTGATAATAGACAAGTAAATGCGTTATTTGAATCAAATAAATTTTTTTTTCGGTGTAGAATGAAAGTAATAAAAAAATAAAGAAATGCTAATGCCTGTAAATACGAGTTCTACAGAATTGCCAAAATTATTTGCAGCTCCCGAAGTTCTGGCGCAGAAACCTTACGGTAAAGCAGTGGATGTTTGGAGTATAGGCGTTATCTCATATATCCTATTGTGCGGGTATCCTCCCTTCTATGATGAAAATGACGCCAATCTTTTTGCTCAGATTTTAAAAGGTAACGCATGCATCTCAAAAAAAAGCTAATTTCTATATTTATGAAAAATGCTTTAAATTATTTGTTTTTTTTTTTCAAAAAAAAAAGGAAGAAAGAAAATAACACTATTAACAATGAGTTTAAACTTACAGTGAACTTGTACATAAGAGTGTTAATTTTATAATTTCCTTTTTAAGGTACATTTCTAGTTTACAATTGCAGCATTATATACGTACTAGGGTAGTAAGTAATGGATTTGATGTGCGTGAGAGTTCCGTGTGCACTTATTTTTTTCTCTGTGTTTCTAAAACAAACTCGTAAAATCTTATTTTTAAGATATACCTTATTCTACCCATGATATACGAATATGGTAAATAATATATCGTACAAATTTACAAATACATTTTTTTAATTTATATATTCATACAATTTTGTATATTCGTGTAATTTTTTTTATTTTTTTTACTTCTACCAATTTATAAACTGTTAAACATTAATTTACATTTTTTTTAATGCAAATTTATCAATTTCGTTTATAAATTCTTTTTAATATGTACACATTCATAAAGTTACACATTTAATATTTTGTAATTTAATTTTTGTATTGCTTCCTCGTAGAGAAAGTTCTGTTTTTTAATTTATGAATTAATTCATTTTGCTTCCTCATAGGGAAGCATTGTTTTATCAGTCTTTACCTTTTTGTATATATACTTTTTGCTTTCTTACAGAGGAAGCATTGTAATCGTTTCGGGTTTTTTTATATTGTTTGACTTTGTTTTTTATATTGTTTTCATTTACATATATTTTTTGAAATTATACTTTTTGCTTCCTCATAGGGAAGCATTGTTTTAATTGTTTTCAAAATTTACACATATTTTTGAAATTTCTCATACTCTTTTAAACAGATACTGTGTCTTGGCCAAATTCACAAGAAATGTAAAATATGCATAATTTTCACCATGTGGCGCAGAAAATTGAATATATATTTTTTAGATATTCTTCATCATGTGGCGTTTCTCAAGTAGCCAATTTAATAAGAGAATTCTTCCAAATTCCATTATTGTTCCATAATTTCCAATCCATAATATGCAACGAAATCCTATTCTTTATAGCAAAAAGCTAACCAGACTGTTGTAGGTGAATTTGAATTCGATTCGCCGTACTGGGACGATATCAGTGACTCTGCTAAGAACTTCATAAGTAAACTTATGTGTGTCAACGTCGAAGAACGCTACACGTGCAAACAAGCTCTAGGACATCCTTGGTATGTAGATCCATTCAAAATTTTTAATGCCCTCTTAAAAAGACAATTTTTTTTAAATTATCTCTTAGTAAATTGCACTGCGTGCCTTGAACGATTTTTTTATTGAAGTTTAAAGCTCTTGGGTCGTAAATTAACTTCCTTACTTCTCTTTTAACATTTATAAGGAACTATCAAAACTTTATACACCAGCATCATTTTTATGTCTCAATTGTATTAAGTTCTTTATGTAAAATAGATACTTGTCTTTACATCTACAATATCGACCTTTTCTTTATAAAGTGCGTTAAATTTAAACTATATTGCAGAGTTCATTGTATTCAAAGATAAGAAAGTTTTGCGATAAAAGGCATTGTATTAGGAAACAATAAAAAATCAAACTTAGAAAACAAAAGTGTGAGAACATTGCATATACGTGTTACATTACACATTACATTACACATTACATTACACATTACATTACACATTACGTTACACATTACATTACACATTACATTACACATTAAATTGCATATTACATTACATATTAAATTTGTTTAAAATCTTGGAATTTTGAAAATAAGAATTATAGAATTTTATTTTTTTTAAATGCTTTGAATTAAAATTTTAACAAGAGGGGTTTTCAAGCTTGGTAATTATCAATTTGGGGCTTAAAAAATACAAAATTCTAATTCAATGTGATTATTTTTTATGTAATACGATAAATTAGAATTTAATACAATTAATTAGAATGTAATACAATTAATAAGAATTTTAATTAGATAATTAGTTTTAAGTAATTTTAATTTGAATTTAATACAATTAATTAGAGTCTAACATAATTAAAGAATTTAATACAATGAATTAGATTTTAACATAATTAAAGAATTTAATACAATTAATTCGAATTCAAAAACTAAATTTTTAATTTTTAACATGAAAATTGAAACAAAAGAATTATTCTCCATTTGATTTCTAATTAAAATACCCTTTACTTTAGGCTTTTACTGCGAATTAAAGGTTTTCGCTTGAACTTGAAGATTTTTACGTAAAATTGAAACTTGAATTTTTTGGCAAGATATGCACAGTTAAGGATCTGTCGGTTCGGGTAATCGTGAAATAATATCATTTGAAATACAATACTTGTAAGTAGGTCAACCAATGTCCTACGCAGATAATATGTTTCCTACGTGCAATTCTACTTAATAAAAAACTATTTAAAGTACATATTCTAGACATTTAAAGCGATATTTCTAAATAAAAAAAAATTTAGTCAATAAAACGAAAATATGAAACAGTGATGTTAATTTTCAATTTGAAATCTGATATTGAACTAGAAATGTCTATTAAAGTACTGCAAATATTTATTTAACTTTGAAATACTGTATACAGAAATTTTCTCTCATTTTTAACTTATTGACTTAAATTGTTGTTGAAATTTATCTTTAGAAAAATAATCGATAAGTTATGGAAATCAATAAAACAAATTATGTTCGTCAAGTTCTGAAGGTTCATTTTAACGAAAGTTGCTATTTACTTTCAAATATTTGCATTATTAACTTTTGCAAAGGAAAACCAAAAGTGGATTTAATTAGTTATTCCTTGCTCTAATTTTAAAATACTTCTAATTATTCTTTGCCATCGACTGTGCATAGTTGACTAAATTGTTTGAAAACATCCCGAAGTATTTTTAAATATTCTTGAATATTGAATAAATTTATAAATATTCTCGAAATTAGTGGTACAATTTTAGAGAGATCTTTTTTCAATAGAAGACAATTTTGGATTTTAAATTCGTTTGTAGAAAAAAGTGAAAATTAATTTATTCAATTTTTTAATAATTTTTTTTTTAATTAATTTATTTATTTATCATAGAATTAAATGTCACAATAATAACAATAATTATCATTTTTTTTGTTGATAAACAAATTTAAAATCTAAAATTGTCTTCTATTGAAAAAAGATCTCTCTAAAATTGTACCGCTTAAATCGAGAATATTTAAGAATATTTAAAAATATTTGAAAATTCTTCGGGGTGTCTTTATACAATTTAGTCAACTATGCAACAGTCGATAGCAAAAAATAATTAGAAGTTTTTTAAAATAAAATTAAAATACGATTGTAATAAATATATATTCATTAATTTTGATTAATTTACAAAAGTCGAAAAACGATTTTTAAAATGAATTGATAGCTCTAAAATAAGGATTTAAAAATAGTAATTTAATTGAAATTTACATCTAAGTAGTTTGAAAAATATTTTTTAAAATTGTTATAAAGAGAGTTAATAAAGTGATTGGTATAAAGTGATTTGATAAAATCTAACAATAATTTTTAAAACGCAAAAGAGGAATAATGTACTCGAAAATTACAAATTGAGTTCTAGATTATAAGATCACTCGATCCAAAACTCATTTTCTAAAATTAAACCAAAGTGATATATGGTAAAAGCCGAATTTCTGAAATTAATTATAAATTTCCGAAGTTCAGTTTTAGAGTTGTTTTAGAGTTTAGTTAAAGTTTCTTTAGAGTTGCAATATACACGAAAAACTCCTTTTTTTCTCGTAAAAACTTGTCAATATACTGAAATGTATTGTAAAATAATTAAATCCAACGATAGAACTTTAATAATAAAGTACAATTAATAATAATTTAAAAAATAAGAAACGAAATTTTAAGCTAAATTTGAACCTACGAGAAGAGAAATTGGAATTTACGAAAAATAATTTAATAAAAAATATTGATTTGCGAAATCAAATATATTTTAAATAATAATTTTTTTATATATGCTATTAATTCCTAGAATAATATTTTTAATGAGACTAACTTTTTTAATTTTATTTAAAAATTATGAAGATTATATATACAATTTTTACTTAAATGATCTTTATACTCCTTAATGAACTGAAATTTAGAATTTATTATTTTTTTATACCATTTTTTATATTTATTAAAGTTATATTTTTATATTTATTAAAGTTACATTATTTATTCATATTTATTTATTCATGAAATTTAATATTTTACAATTTTTTGCACATAAATTTGATTTACATATTTAATGATTTAAGATAAATGTCACAAATAAAAAGAAAGATTTAAGAACTTGGAGTTGACAATAAATTCAAATCGCGCCTTTTCTTTCAGAAATAAATGTTTACGAATGATTTCTTTATGTTGTAGGATATCTGGAAATGCGGCTAGCAATAAAAATATCCATGGTACTGTATCGGAACAACTTAAAAAGAACTTTGCCAAGTCAAGGTGGAAGGTTAGTATCATTAAATTTTTAACGATCATCTGACACAAGTATTTTGCTCGCCAGGCTCCGTAGGAAAGTCTCCCTGTTGTCTCATGGTTGCAGCAAGCATATCACGCGGCCACGGTCATTCGCCAGATGCAACGATTGGCACTCAACAGCGGACATCACCAGCAGGGCCCAGGATCGACCGGCCACTCTACCGGCAACACCACGCCCCAGCAGGATCAATCCAATCATCCTCACAGAACATCGGGACCACCAACCAACTGCAATTGAAGATTAATTCCGAGTCACCAGCAACTCTATCCAATTTGGTGGCTTCGAATTCACCTTTCAAAGGCGCTCCCAGCTCACCGCTTTACTTGCGCAATAAACGCTTCAAACTCTGGGGGAATACCAGGATCGCCCTGTCGACTCTCTTTCAATCAAACGTCTCATATCTCAAGAGACAACGAAAGCATAAAAAGAGCTGAAACACGCTCTCACGTAAGTGTCTAGGAAAAATTCTGCTATGAATAAATCTATACACTCTGCCAAGTGTAAGGGAAAATACGTAACAAAAAAATTTAAAAATCTACTCAGGCCGAGTAGCCCCGCGAGAATCGACGATTTTTGATTATCAGGCGAGATGAATAACGTAAGAAAACAAACACGGTTGTTTATTGCCAATTGCGACAAATAGGACGGTAGCTAGAAAATGCTAATTTTCAGCAATCAAAACTTATATCAATATTGCTCGGGAATTCTAATGAGCATTTATTTTCTAGATAATGTTGTGAAATCAGTCCAGCTAAGAGAAATTCGTGGGAATTTTTCTCTAAAAACTATTCTTTCATCAGATTGCTATTCAAAATTGCCAAATTATTATTTTTTTATTATATCAGGCTTGTTTTATTTACTTTTTTTATTTTATTCTATTTTTTCTACTTTTTCTTTTTATTTCCTTTTTTATTTCTTTTTTCGTTTGTTTCTTTTTCGTTTATTTCTTTTTCGATTGTTTCTTTTTCATTTGTTTCTTTTTCTTTTGTTTATTTTTAATTTGTTTCTTTTTCATTTGTTTCTTTTTCGAATATTTTTTTTCGTTTCTTTTTCGTTTCCTTCTTTTTCGATTGTTTCTTTTTTTTGTTGCTATTTCTTTTTTTCTTTATTTTTGATGAGTTTATCAAATTGCCGAAAGTTGTAGAGTTAGAGAAGGTTTTCAATGACGAGCGTCAGATTAATTTTTGACGGTATTATGAAATTCAAAGCTAATTGCAGGTGTATCGATCGTGATACGTATAGTGTATTCGATTAAACAATCTTATGCCGAGGAACGGCTATTTTTAGAACTCGAATTGGTAGATAGAAAACGGAAAATATTGCTTCTGCTCACACCGGTATCTGTTGCTTCGGCTAGTAAATACATTAATTTCTAAACGACAGACAAGACTAATCTGTGATGCTCTATTAGTATATAATAATTTTTTTTTTCGTTCACCATTTTTTTAATAAAAGTGAGCCTACATTGTGATATGAATGTAACACAAAAAATCAAACAATTAAGATTTTTTAATTACGTACTATTTTGTACACATTTTTTATTTGCTTTTTTCGTGATTTAAAATTTCGTTTTAAGATCTTGCACAATTTTTTTATTTTTTGTAATGTTTAAGTGTAATTCTTACGATTTTGAGTTCTTATGATTTTTGAGTCTGAAAGACTCTGAAAGAATCTAAAAGACTCTGAAAGACTCTGAAAGACTCTGAAAGACCCTGAAATAAAGAGTAATATTAAAATTCTAAAGCGTTGAATTAAAATGCATAAACAAAAATAATCGGAGTTCAAAATTCAAAATTAAAACTCGCCGCTGTAAATTGAAAAGAATTGTGTGAAAATTTAGATTTGAAATTATAATTTGATGAAATTTATATTTTATTACGCTAATCTAAAGGACGATTTTGTGTAATTTAACATTTTTAAGAGTGCCTTGAAATCTGCAGTAAATGAATGAGTAATTATGATCAA
Organism: Ganaspis sp. Gsp50; assembly: GCA_011057455.1. Lineage (NCBI taxonomy): Eukaryota > Metazoa > Arthropoda > Insecta > Hymenoptera > Figitidae > Ganaspis > Ganaspis sp. Gsp50. Next base: position 4,759 of record WNHD01000186.1, on the reverse strand, counting down.
TCTTGGGTACCTGACTTGCTACTAGATATATAATGTAAATAAGCTCTCTGATTTATTAGTTTTATAAAAAGGGTAAGAGATAGATAAATGTAAAAAGTGAAAACCTTAGAATCTGAATGAAATCTAGTTTAGGACTTTTCTTAGGAACAATAAATGTTAATTGCATCGAAAATGTTTTCTTTTCGATTTTCTCTTAGGTATATTTCTGGGACCAGAATCTCCTTAACACCACTTACATCATCCAATGTTCTCAATTTTCTTACTTTTATTGAACCAGTAAGAAAATGAAAACAAATGTTTTTAGAAAGTTGATATTACGAAATGCAGGTTTGCATTCATTTACTGCAGATTTTAAGATACGTTTAAGCATTACTTTTCTTTTGAAATTTAAACAAACATATCTGGAAATGTAGCAGTTTAGGTAATTGATGATTTGATGATTAATTTTGACCCATCATGGACTGTTTGTATTACCTATTGTTTATATGTATTGATATATTATTTATTTGAAAATATTTTTAATTTTTATTTGTTAAAAACCATTTTTAATTTTTATTTGTTAAAAAACATTTTTAATTTCTATTTGTTAAAAAACATTTTTAATTTCTATTTGTTAAAAAACATTTTTAATTTCTATTTGTTAAAAAAAATTTAGTTAACTATTGCAATCGAGATAATAAATTGTAAGTTAAAAGCGAAAAGACAAAATTGAGAGATTAATCATTGAAATGGAAAAACATACAATTAGAAAATGATGGATCAAAAGCGAATTATCGTTTTTATTTTTAAATATAGAAATAATTGATATAACTATCCGGTGTGAAGCATTGCAATAAAGTGAGAAGTTCGGCCAAGAAATTGCTCCTTATTGAGCAATCTTTACTATTTACTCTGAAAAGGAAAAAACTATTTAATTCGTGATAATGATTTTCAAATTAATATAGTAGACGTCCGTCCGAAGTCGGGCACTACCAGAATGAGAGTTGATCACAATGACACATGACTCGAATAAAAAATGATATAATTTTAATTAAATTTTAACTTTAGTATTAAGATATAAATATTCTTTTATGAACGCTCTGAGGTATGACTACAAACTAAGTCGATATAGGAATATAACGCACGGATGTTAAAAATATATAATTATATAAATATATATATATAAATATATAAACTATATATTATATATATATACTATGCTTGCAATTGTTATTCACTTTTATCGAAATACTTTGGTACCTAATTATAAAACGATACGACATGCATGTCTTTCATCGCGCAAAAAAGACGGAACGTTATAGAATGCCATCAGATGACATAATGACGATTTTTAAAAGACAAAAGATCGGCGACACTCTATTGAAAATGTTCGATAAACTTAGTATAAATATTTTTATCTGCCACTCATAAAGTGTAAGATTTGCACTGTATAATTTTTTGCTTTTAACTATAATCTTTTTCATTTCTAATCTTTATAATTTCTTTTTTTTTCACCTTTTATTCTTTGTTTCGTTTTAATCCTTTTTTTACTATTTTGTGTTTTTTCCTACTTTCCTTTTTTGCCTTTTTACCTTTCTGTTTTTTGCTTTTTTTCTTGTTTTAGCATTATTTTTTGCCTTCTTTTTTATCTTTTCATTTTGGCTCTCTTCTTTTTTCATTTCTTTTTATAATTTTTGCCTTTTTTGTATTGTTTGTTTTTTAATTTTTACCCTTTTGGTATTGTTTGTTTTTTAATTTTTGCCCTTTTTGTATAGCTTGTTTTTTAATTTTTGCCCTTTTTGTATTGTTTGTTTTTTGGTATTTTTTGCCTTTTTGGTGTCTTTTGCCTTTCTTGTATTGTTTGTCAGTCTTTTGTCTGTTTTGCTCTCGGAATTTATCGTTCATTAAAATAGAGAGCGCTTCATTATCAGGGAAGTTTAAAGACTAACTCAAGAGTTAAAAGTAAATGAAGCTCATGTTTTATAAAAACTATTGCACTTTGTAGGCAAGGATATGCTTCAGCCTTAATGTATCATTATGTTCTGATCTATTAACTTTAAACGCTTTTGAAGGATCAGACAAAAATCGCTCAATCTTTGAAATTCAGCACTTTCATATTTTAGCAACGCGAAGTTCTAAAAGCAATTTAATGTTAAGGCCTTGTGTACATTTACTGATTATAGAATTTTATTATATTTTAGTTTACGAAGTAGAATCTTGCCTGCACCATTACAATATTGCCGAATTTGCGCAATATAACTTTAATGGAATAAATTCACAGCTTATATATTTCCATGACACTTTCTATTGTGATAAAATGCACATTTCGAACATTTATTGCAGAATTAGCTGATTAGCGTTACGCCCATTATTTAATTAATTATCTAATCACTTTTATAATCAATTACATTGACGTGCAAGTTTGTCGGCGAATTACTTGGTTATGCTAATTAATTAAATGATTAATTAATAAATAAATAATTTTTCATTAATAAATCATTAATTTTTTATTAATAAATCATTAATTTTTCATTACTTTTTCATTAATTGGACTTTATGGAAAACTAGAGGGAATTTTTGAATTTAGTATGAAACTTTTTATGTTATTTTTTACTTAAATTCATTTAGGCCAATTTTTGTGTAATTTTAAACTTTTCTTGGTGAATATTATATAGTTATAAACATTATAAGGGTGTTGCTTTAATCAGCTGATTTTGACTTTCTTCTTCTATTTAATATCAAAATTTTTCTACAAATTTAGCTTTCGAGATAATGCGAGTAGCAAATAAAATTGCAAGAGGGATTGTAAAACGTGTAAAATTGCAAAAAGGGAATTACGACTAGCTCTAAGTTTAGAACTTTCTTTGAAGTTAGCAATTGCGAAAATTATTTCGCAAATCAAATGATTTCATATCAATTATTTTTGTTTAATTTTTAGTTTCCAGATGTATTCTATATTTTATTTTTAACAAATAATTTCAAATTATTTTTATAAAATGATTTTATCAGATTTTATATTCTATAAAATTGGTTCCTAAATCCGTTATTATATTCTATGTTTTATTTTTTATAAAATGATTATATTTTGTTTCTTTAAAATATTGTTTTCTTACAAATATTTTGTTTCTTTAAAATACTGTTTTCTTAGAAATAATATTTTGTTTCTTTAAAATATTGTTTTCTTAAAAATAATATTTTATTTCTTTAAAATATTATTTTCTTCAAAATACTGTATTCTTTAAAATATTTTATTTCTTTAAACTGATACTGCTTCCTCATAGTGTTAGTTTTTTATTTCTTTGAACTGTTATTTTATTCCCACATAAATATATTTTATTTTCATAAAATTATTGCAGTGTTGTTAAGTTAATTGGGCTTTGTGTAAGATATTTTACTTTTTAGTATTTCATATTCTTTACATAAAATGTTTTATTTTTTTAGCAGAAGATTATTTACAGCTTATTTTTGTTGAAATTTGAAAATGAAAATAACTTCAGAGAAAGTAAAATAGTCATCTAGATGTAGAAAAAAATAGCGGTAATGTCTGGTAATGAGAAATGCGCACAGTTTTAAAAGCACTTTTAATTGGATTAGTCGAGTTGCTTCGCGTTGCCCTTGTCTTTTATGGTACTTAATATTATCACAATTCTGTAAATATATTGGATATTCCTACTATTTGAAACTATACTCCTCTATAACTGTCGCACTTTCTATATCGCACGATACTTTCAACACTAAGCGTTTACATTTAGGTATTTTGTTGATGGAATTCGAGAAACTATATCACTTTTTTCTGAAAGAGAGAAAACTCGTATTAATAAGGCTCTTTTTTAAGCTGTATGTTGTAAACCACATTCGACACAGCTTACTACAAACTATATAATTACTGTACATACGTCTTTGTAATATTAGTGTTGATTTCATTTCTCGAATGCCTTTTTGAAATGTGCCATACTTAAATTCAATAATGAAATAATATATTTTTACGATTTCCATGTAAAGAACAGACTCCGGTTTGAATGAGTAGTTTGAATTTAATAGTACTTAAAAGAGTGCTAATTACCTGTTATATCGAGTCTATACTTTTTCTCTGATATTTTAAATACCTACGTTAAGTCTTACACAAGATAAAGGAAAAGAACCAGATATATTATATATACATAAATATATTTACGTTACACGTTTTTATGTGGATGTGATGTATGTGTAGGGATTCTATAAAGACAAACAGGCAACGAAGTACCATTATTTTTTTAGAACTCCGAAATCTTATGTGCGGTTTGTACGTTGGAGATGGGGAAAAGGGAAATGTAAAATTTAGCCATTAATAAAATCACACATTCTTGGACAAATTTCACTTCTTTTTAATTGCAGTTACGATCTAAATCCTAAAAAGATCCTAGTAAAAATCCTTCTATATAATAATAATAATTAATAATAATAATAATAACTAGTGGAAAATTATGTTCATTTCATAAACATTTTGCTTCCTCATAGAGAAAAAATTAAAAAAAAATAACATTGACATCTTTTACCTAAATTTTTGGTAATTAAGATTAATTAAATATTTAACATTACACAAATCAATTCTTTTTTTAATATCGAAAAATATTCCTAAAGTAACAGTAATTAAAAAATGATAATTTTAAAAATTATATTATAAAATAGAATTTTAATTGTCAATAGTGAAAAATTGTCATTTACTCCTTCAATTCTTGGTGAAATATATACTTTATATAGGTCTATCGATCTATTTTTTAATGTAGAAAATGTTTTCCAA